>JAMXBD010003419.1:0-121025 GCA_024138025.1 Combretum micranthum | reverse complement strand
AGTAAATGAAGGAGTGAGAGAAATGAGTGTTTAATTGAATAAAAGAAGAGAAAAAAAAAATAAAACAAGGCAACCAAGAAGACATGCTGCACGTGAATATTGAGAGAGGAGAGAGAGTGGATTTGTTGAATTTTGACTCAAATTTGAATTATATAATTAATATGTAATGTAACTTTTTGAAAAAGGATTGAAATATAATTAATTTTAGTCAAAATAGGAATAAATAAAGGACAATGGCAGCCATAAAGAGGGTCAAAAATCTATCATCACTTGTGGAATAATGTGTAGAAAGATTGAAGTGAAAAGGAAGTGATATGTGTATGGTGTACTTGAAGGTATGGGTTGTAAATGTATTTTTTTAATAAAATAAATTAAAATAAAATAAAATTGGAAAATTTATTCCAAATATTTGTAGCAGATTTTTCATAATTAAATTTAAATAATTATTTGAATTATTTTAGTATTTTAACAAATATGTTACTGGTATGATCAAAATACGCGAATATGGGCTATAAATAATATTTTTATAACCCGAAAAATTCAAAAAAATTATTTTATGAAAATAAAAATATTTTAAAATATTTTCCAATTTTAAATTAATTTATTTTATTTTTAGTATCGGGTCTTAAACATAATCTAATCCTGTAAAGACCCGAAACGAACTAAATTCAGAAAAACAAAATTTTCTATAACATATAAAATATCTATCTAAAAATATAAGGCTTCATAAGAATAATAAAATTTTGTAATGAAATAAAAATGAATAGTGTCAAAGACTAATCAATTACCGGTAATAATAGAAATACGATAAAAAAGTTATAACCGTAACTTTTATAACCCGAAAAATTATATAACTGATATATTTAGAAATCTTATGAAATTACGATTCTAACGGTACTATTGGTATATTTTTTATGTCTCGTGCCCCGGGACACGCTTTTCGAAGTTGTATCCAAACGGGTTCGAAATAGGTCAAAAATTTACCAATCTGATATTTTTAAACAAACTCATATTACTATGAGCTATTCTACATATTTAAACTATATCTCAGCCTCCAGGGCTAGGGGCGCTAGATTGCCGGACTTAAGCTATTGTATTCTGATTAGGGTTTCCAGGTGATTTTCCAGGTTAGATCCTTGCCAATTTGGAAACTGGTATTTAATGTTTATACAACATATTTGATTTGAGAAATTTATCTTAAATTTTATTTTCGTAAGTATTTAATATCTTTTAACGTTTCTAGAATTTTTGAATTGGGTTTTATTTCCAAAAGTTAATCGTTATTCACTTTTTAGTAACTGCTTTTTGGAATCTCTATTACCCAATTTCATAAGTCGAAGTTACGTATAGAATTTATCGTACGTAGTGGTTTTGGAATTGAAGTATGTTGAGTTCTTATTTTGTTTTTAAGAATTCTTGTTTTTCTCAAGATTCGGAAATTTCTAGATTCACTCGTGTTTTTGGACTAGTTGAAGTTCGGTTTTAATTTGGAGTGATTTTTAGGGTTTATTTTCGAAGTTCATCTTGAAATTATTTACTGAAATTTTCCGGGCTTACAACTTCACTTTTGCTTCACATCTCAACACTCCAAGCCATGGGAGAGACAAAGGGTCCGTAATTTTTTTTTTTAAATTTATAAGAAGGGTTGCAATAAGAGAACAACAAATTTTTATGATTTCATTTGATTCATTATCATAATTTTCTGGTTTTGATTTAAGAAAAATATCAAATTTGGTACTTAAACTATTCATAAAAATTCAATTTGATATATGAATTTTAAAATAGTTAATTTAATACTTGATCCAAATTGTAATATCCTAACCTAAGATGTTATCGGCCCGTCACATATCACTATCAAAGATTGACACACAAAGGCTATAATTTCTAATCATCAAATATATATATATATATCAAATATCTCTAAAATCTCACAAAAAAAGATACTCATAAAATAAAATGTCCTCAATTCTTCTAAATCATAAACTAAACAAGTCAACTTTAAAGAAATAAAATAATCTCTTAAACATCATAAAATTCTCAAAGATAACTAATAAAATATAAAAATTTTCTTCTTGATCCACTATTCATAATATACTAATCTCAATTGTCGGTAGAAGGGTCAAATCCACTATTGCTTTCTCCATAATCACAAATACGTCGTATCTCTCAGATCATAAATAATATAATCTTCACCTGTACTTGTGAGAAAAATAAGGATTGAGCGAAAAAAACCTAGTACACTAAACAAAACCACATGCAAATGATCACACTACACAATATCACATACAACTTAAATGCTAATGCAACAAGCATAATTTATTATCTTTTCTTAAGCTTGCAATGAAGACAATTTAGGACTATAGATCTCTAATCCTAAACCCGGAAGTAACTTAAGACCCAAAGAAAACATATGTAAATAATATATAATATATATAGTTGTGTTCCACAATTAAGCTGGTAACGACTCCTAATTTACCGGAATTATCTCCAGGTATGGCTCCACTCTGGACAATGTGACACAAGGGTCATCAGGTTGCCAATGTTAGTATCACACTCCTGCATGGTCTTTACTAACCGTAGCTACTCACAACCAACCCTCGTTTCAATTAAAGTCAAATATTTGTTAAGCCAAATTTTACAACTAATCCTACAAACACAAACAAACATACGTAGTAAGGTTGTACCTGGTATTGCTTCCAACTCAAATTCACTAACAAATCTTCTTAAGGAAAAAAACCCTAATCTCACATATTCCTGATCAACAACATGTCTCAAATCAAACTTGGCTGTAACCATATAATCAAACCCTAACCCTAATTTTCATAATCTTACACAAAGATCTATAACCCTAATTATAGATCTATAATACGAAATTATCACACCTTTTTCCTTTGTTCATGATCCAATGAAACTTCAAACTCGACTCTTCCAACAACCACTATTTATCTCCACAATTCTTTCAACATACATATAAATCTTAAATTAACAATTTGAAAAAGATAAAATTCCTTAGAACAACAAAATTGGATGAATTCTTTCATACTTAGAGTTTGTAGATCTTAAATTGGAAATAAAAACCCTAGTTCCACAAATCTCCTAAATAAAATTAATAGACTATGATTATAATCTTTTAATCTATAGATCTTATAAACCATAAATCTAATAAAATCCTTACCTTTTTCTCCATGTGCAACCACAACTTCAGATCTAATCTTCTCTTCAATCAACAACCCCATAAACTCTTGTGATTTCTTTCAAAAGATCTCATAAAATTAGAATTTACAACTAAAGACTAATGAAAGGAAAATAGATGGATTAACGAATTACCTAGTTTTGGTTTTTGAGAGCACTTAGGGTTTTCATAGACTAAGGCTCTTATTTATAGACTTGGAGGGAACTTATAACTGATTTGGAATATAGGAACTCTCATGCAAAAGATAGATTGGTAGCTCTGAGGCGGCTTTTGTTGAAACAAGTGAAATTACAAGGAAGGCTGGTCTCAAGGCTAGCGGCTTATGCTTCAACGTCAGCTGCTTTTGTTTATACGCCGGCGGCTTTAGGCCGGCGTAATCCATTCGTCCAAAATTCTTTAAACTTCTTCAAACTTTGGCGAGAGCTTAAAGCTGTCTATAGGCTGGCGACTTTAATGTCAGTCTTGATCGTCTTCACCCAATTCCTTACACATGACTTTTTCGTGTCCAAATTCGTCTGTCAAGAATAAAAAATACTCTCTTAAACAACATTATATTACAATTATACCTTTAATATAAATTATTTCTTTGTACTTTATAAAAATTTTTATAATTATTTTTACTATCTTATTAACACATTTTTTTATGTTTTATGACGTTAAAGAAACAACCTATCAATGTTAGCTAGATAATGTTAGAAGCATTAAGAAAATGTAGTATAAATAATTATAAAAATTATTAGCTATTAAGTTAATCACTTTGAAATTTAGGTACTAAATTAAATTTTCATGTATAGTTTAGGTACTAAATTTGAGATTTATCGTTTGATTTACTTTGGATTTGATTCACCTTTTATCTTGGCATGGCACTAGAGGATCGGTGTATTTTTGTTTTTTTAACTCAATTTTTACCGTGTCAATGAATCTAGGATCTGTTCGTTTATTATTTGATGTAACAGGACATTTTAATTATCTTATTGTCTAGATTTAAAGACAGTTATTTTAAATTTTTAAAATTTAGTTCAGTATATATATATATATATACACATACACATATATATGTTGTAGGTTACTAAGATGATCATCAGATGTGATCTTCAATGCTATAGATGCAGCAAGTGTATTTATTTAAAACATAATAATAAGAGTTATTACTGTAATTATTTTTTGATGCATTATGGTTTGTAATCATAGGATATAAACTAAGTTATTATTTTTTTCGGTAAGTACTCAGTTATTTTTTTATTATGGTTTTTTGGACGAGAGTAATACAAGATAAAATATATAATGAGAATAATAATAAGATGACGACCATCTTAGTTTGTTGTAATTATGAGAAAATACGAGATGAGATATGTTATAAGGCTTACAATTCGATCAGTTAAAAGCATTGAAATTGTGGAGGAAAACCGCTTGAACCGTCTAATAAAAAAGAACCAGGAAAGTCTAAGGACCCTACTTCTTCATCAAAATTGAGTGAACTGATTACTTGTAAGCTTGACCCACCTCCGACACCAACGTTGATTGTGCCAATTCCAATGGGCTTCCGATTATCCACCACTGGTTTTCCACCCAGTTATATGTTGTCCATGTGATGGATATGGTGATCCATATGTTACAGAAGACCACTCCTATGTCTTGATGGATATAAAAGACTGGTTTATGAATGTCATGGAGGCAATAGAAGCTATTATGTGAGCAGATGTGATTATTTTAGTGAGGAAAATGTCATTGGATGCACAATAAAGTAATAATATTCTGATAAGCATAAATTCTTTCATACATCTATTTATCTATATTATTAAAATAAAATCACTCCTTTTGATATTTTAGTGTAAAATATTTTTTGTATTTCTAAAATCATGAAATTAAATAGGATTTGAATAGAATTAAATAGGGTTGAATAGACATAATTTTTTCATTTTTTAGCAAATGGCATAAAATATTTTTTGGTATTCTTCAAATCATGGAATTAAATAGGTTTGAATAGAAATAAATAAGAATTGAATAAAGGTATCTATGAAATCATGAAATTAAATAGGATTTGAATAGAATTAAATAAGGATTGAATAGACATAGTATTTTCCTTTTTTATCCTATATCTTTATATACAGCTTTGATACCGTATTTATGATAACAGTTACGAGAAGTTACATGTGGAAAATATAATTGTAATTATGATTTGTAATTAATTTCCTAATTTCTAGTATTAATTAATATTATTCTCTTCTAACCTATCAAAATAATATATTTATTTAATTTATAGATATTGGGTTATTTTATTTGCACATGCATAGCTAATGTGTCGTGGTATCTAAACTTTCGCAAAATGTACAATTGACTATCTACATTTTAATTTGATTAATTTAATATTTATTTCAACTTTTGTATTCGTTTTTATGACTGTGAAAAAAAGTACTAAAAAATAATATTTATCTACACAACAATACCTAACCTTTCATTTACACCGCAAACACCAAACAACTCATCCCTTTCACTAAACTGAACTTGATACTAAATGGAGACTTATTGCTCATTTATTTCACTGTAATTATAATTCCATTACAATCTTATTACTTATGAATAAGGAATTTCTATAATAAAAAAAAATTGAATAATCATTCATTTCTCCAACTTGTGAATGATAATTTAATGCTGAAATTATTTTTCTTTTAATCAACCCAATTTAAATAAAAGGTGAATAACACTATTTCATTTCTTAATAATAAAAATTTTATTGCACTCTTAATCATTAGCTGTTAGAATCTACCAAACCAAAATCATCTCGCACTCATTGCAACCACTCGCAAAACCCATTCAAACCCTCACCACCATGTCAACCTAGAACGTAGAACCTATATCGTATTGCCACCAGCCTTTCAAACCCAACAACCATGTCATCAAGAGCTTCAACACACGAGTCTCTCCACACACATACACCTATTGGATCTACTGCGGAATGAAAACCGAGTCATATGCACAAAAATTACGAGGTTACGATGTATTCTATTGAATGCTTGTAATGGCTTAAGCCACTATAGAGTTGAGGATGACAAGGTTATGCTGTAGATTATCAAAACCAATGATTAGTCAGTCGGGGTTACAATCAAGTTTTGATCTTTGATTGGATCGAGTTCATAAATCGTGAGTTGAAGAGGTTTTGGGGTTCTAGGATCAAAGGTTGATGTGATTTGGAGGGATTGAGTATCAAGGGAGAGGGCCTAAAAAATGGGGAAGAAACAGAGAGAAGAGTGGAGGCATCTATGGTGGAGAATGGAAAGTCAAAGTAGAAGGAGGGAGAGAGGTAGGTAATTAATGGGCTTGTGGTGGAGTCAGTGTAGGAATGTGGGTCGATTGTGCATTGGAGAAAAAGAATAAAGGAGGTTTTGGCTTCTTTTTTTTTTTTAAATTTTCACATCATTTTGTTCGTCAAATCATCAAATTTATTTTTTAATACTTTTTTTTTACACATATCAGTCATTCATAGGTCCGTAATGTCATTAAGGATAATAGAGTTAATAAAGTTAACCAAGATAATAAAAACCAACACAAAAAGTTAAAATTGATATTAAATTGCTATAATTAAATATAAGTAATTAATTATATATTTTACAAAAGTTTAGATAACTATTGTGATATTAACCTATACTAAATAAGGATATGACACAGAACTCATTCATATTTTATCCTTGTTTAGTCTAAAATATTGCATTCATATTAGTTTTTTTCTATCATAAGACAATAACTTTCTGAAAAAGCATAAATCATTGTATAGATCTTATTTTTATATATTAGATCAGATATAATTCGTATTATATAGCGAATCTATACTAGCTTTTTTCCTTATCATAGGACAAATAACTCAGAAAGGTTCATCGTACAGAATATTTGGATGATTCTATTGTATTTCTTTTATTATAATTTCATGGAGCTGTTATAGCTTTTATATAATGAATAGAAAGAACCGGGACAATGACGAATGCAGCAACTTTCACAATCACAATGCCCGTCTCTGTCGCTCCAACTATGCTGCCCTTGAGGTTTTTGTCGTCGAGCTTAACGAGAAAGGTATCAGTGATCCTCTTAAAAGAGACCTCGGATATTGACTTGCGGTCAGCAGGAAAATTCTGTTATCCGTCAATAGTTTAACGAGAGTAATTTTATAAATTATTTAATAATTTATATCATATCTAATTGTAATTATATAATAAAAATAGTTAATATTTTAATTAATATATTTAGTTTAACAATTAAAAGATTAACTAAATAGTCTTGAAATATTTGTTTTTTTATATGTATCTTATCTATATTTGATTTATATATATCTTTTTATCTATATATGATCTGTGAGGTTCGTTATAAATAATAATATATATTTTTCATCTGATAATCTCATTAAAACAAATATAAAACAGATCTTAAACCATACCACAAACCACCGAACCAAAGGTACACTACCCGATATTTAAGTTTTATATGTATATATATATATATATAGACAATGAAGCCATTTAATATCAAACTCAAAATACTCATTATGAACATCATTAATACCGCTTCCGTTTACAACTTAAATTGATAAATTTAAAGTGATTTATACTATTTTATTGTGACTCTTACTCTTAAAAAATAACTATTGCTCTTAAAAAGGATGCTTTTTTTTGTCTAAATATGTGACATATAAAAAGAAAAAGTGAGGGAGAGTTAAAAAAATAAGAAGTTACCTTTTTCCAAACAAATTGAGCATATTATTGGTATTTTTAAGACAAGACGTGGTAAGTTATAATTTTGAAATTAGATTTTAATAAATTCAAAAATAACAAGGTATTTTATTAATTAAAAAAAAGAAAATTGGAACACCATAATCAATTTTAAATTTATTTACTACAACCATGATATCTTGAATATTTAAGATTTTGTATCTTTTAAGGGAAATACTTTATTAATAAAAAAAATTCTCCATCAATTTTTCTTTTTTGAAAATGACATGTTTTCATGTGTTTAATTGTGCTTGTAAAAATATGTTGAAAAAATCACACAGCAGTCGACATGAATTTATTATAAAACATAGTATAGTGTGAAATAAAATATTATGTGAAAAGTAGCTCGAAAAACGACTTCTCATTTTAAAAAGTGCAAGTTACTTTCTTAAAAGAAGTCAAGTTTTTACGTAAAAAGAAACATATTTTCCCTTACAATGATGTTTTCAGCCTAATAAATAAATGAAAATAAGAAAAATGTAGTTGGAAAAATATTTTTTTCTAAAACAATTCTCAATAAAATTTCTTTAAAATGTAGTTAATGTAATATATGATATATGAATAAAAAGAAGAAAGAAATTAATGAGTATAAATTTGGAATTCAAGAAAGTGTAAAATAACAGTGTAAATATTGCAACTTGGATGTTGCCAATTACAGCTTTTGCAATTTTTTTTTCATTTAATTTAGTTAATATGGCATTTAAACATAAAAATCGGAGAGAGTAATCAGTCATCTTATTTTGGCAAAAAAAAAAAAAAAAATCAGTCATCTTATTAATCTCATAAATTAGACTTTACTATTAATGGACAGCACATGCTGGAATGCAGTCTTTTTCATAGAAAAGAAAAATAATAGGATAATCGATGCATTTGTAGCTATCAGCCAACGCAACGTGCTCTGTGAAGTTGGATCTCGGAACAGTGGAATGGCAAGCCATTACTATGGACCGTGAGCGTGCGTGTCCGTTACATCATTTACCACGCATTACTTTATACTTTTAGGGCAATTTCTTCGGGCTGGAGGGGCAGTGCCATATGGACCCATCCTTGAGGGCAACTTTTATAAGAAAAAAATTAATTGGGTGTGTAAATTAAGCATATAAAATTTCATAAATAAAAGTTTGAATAGGGTATGATATTTAGCAGCTTTGAAACTTTAGGCATAAAATTCGTAAAGCGATTATTACAGTCCCATAAATCAATTAGCCTTTCATATAAAAGAATGACTTAAAAGAGGGATTTATTATAGAATTGGTTAAGAAATTGAGTTATTTTAGGTTTGCCATCCCTACCATTTACATGTTTTTTTTTTTTTTTTGTTTTTAATATATTCCAAGAAAGGTCCTTAATTAGAAAGTTGAGTTGATTTCATGAGAAATAGTGTAACATTTCAAAAATTTCTAGCGAAACTTGGCAGTACCAAAACATGCAATTGTTTGCCTTCTTTTTCAAAAGAGCATGTGATAGGTTGTTAATGTACAAAACTAGTACACTTCTTAACTTTAGGAATGAGGTGCAGATAGTACCATGACAATTCTTTTTTTCTTTTCTTGCCCCAATAATACCATGATAGTTCAATAGAGTGAAAATGATGCATGCATATAACAAAGACAATGTGCCTGCTTTTATTATTCAAAATTATGGTTGTGGGGAGACCAAACAAAATGTGAACTTAGTGGTAGTTGTTACATCATGGCAATTGGTGGATGCCTCCTCTGTATCTTTAAAGGCACATAAATTTGGTACTTTATATTCTCAAAACTTGCTTTTCATATCGACTACTCATTGTTTTTTGAGGCATTTAATGCTAATGAGATAAAAAAAAAACTATTGTGAAATAAAATGTGGTTTTCCTTTTAATTATTTATTTTCTCTTTTATAACTACTAAAAGCTATACAAATATCACCATGTTTGAGCAAGATACATTTATTTTCTTCCCTCCAACCGCTGGCTATGGAATTAGAACTATAAATCAGTTGAGCCAAGTCAAACCAAGTTTCTGAAGACTCAGGCTAGGCTTATTATGAAAATTATCGAGCTTGAGATGAGTCAAATTTTAATTGAGCCTAATTGTAGGCTCGAACTTGAGCTTGATAAAAATTATGAAATTCAAGTTTAGTTTGAAAGCTCATTTATGCTTAAACGAGCCTACAATCAATCTTAAAATTAGAAGCTCAATTATGCCTAGACGAGTCTAAGGCTCAAGCTCATTTATATATAAATGAACCTAAGCTCGCTTGAGCTCATTTACATTTAAACAAACCTGAGCTCAAAAGCTCGTTTATGCATAAACCAGCCTAAACGAACCTAAATTCGAGCTCAAAAGCTCATTTACATGCTTAATGAGCCTAAACCTGAGCTTGTATTGAATTAAAGATTGAAATCATTTCAAATCTTTTTTTGTTTATTTTTTCCCATGAAATTTAATTCAACAACTTACAACTTCAAGCACTAATTATTGAGATAACCGGTCGGTTAGGTTCAAATCAGTGAATCATCTCACAAAACATGAAGCTGAGGTTTTTAAAAATTTATAAAAGCTCTAGTCAACTTCAGTTACAATCATCAATATAAGGCAAGCACATCTACCGAAGTAACATAGAAAATATTAAATCGTATTACAAGGGATCGTTAGCATTTACCATACGTACTTTTCATCTATTATCTAGCCAAAGTAAAATTTAGCAAATCATAATAAAAATAGAAGCTGAATTAAGTTTAATGCATATATACATGTTTTCAAGGTAGAATTAAAGATAAGTTTGTGAATGCAGTATGAGACTTAGGATTTGCTTCACCAATTCTTTATCATGTAATTTCTCAACAAACTCAAAGAGTTGTTTGCTGGTGTATTTGCAGTTGGGTTTCTATAAGTTTTTTAAAGTTTATAAAGATCAAATCTTCTGTAGTAGAATTCAAAAACAAAACCCTAACCTATTATCCACGTGTTTTAGTTAGATGAAAACAAAAGGAAAAATTCAAATTTATACCTTTAACTTTGAAGCTTGAAATCAATTGGCAAATCGGATCTATAGGTACCACAATTTCGTAATTCCCTTTACAATATCCATAGGAATGAACACTCCTTCAAAGAGATCCTTCACATGCTAGCTTAATCTAGAACACTTCTAGATGAGGTTGGGAAAACTTTTCTCACGACTCTCATGATCCTTTCTTTTAGAGTTTACAGAATTTCTCTGCAAGTCTAATGTTGACAACTCATGTCATTCATCATAAAAATGGCCTCTTATGTCTTATTTATAATAATGTCGTTCTGAATTATTAAATTAGTACCGCTAATCTTTTTTATGGATAAATTAATTATAAATTAATTTATTAACATAAGTATTCCTAGTTTAATTAGGAATTATTATTATTATTCTTAATGAATTATATTTATTTATTATTCTTAACAAATTAAGATTAAGAATAAATAAATTTCTTATTCCCACTGGACTTATTTAAATCCAATCCATGATCACTTTTGGTCATTCTTTTGTGTATGACCCTGTAAATTCACTTAATGTTGGCAGTTGAGCCAAAACTATTTTAGTCAACAAAATATAAGGGCCTCTACCAAGACATTATGTGTACCTAAATGAAGTGAAGATCGGTGATTCGATTTTACCTTATTCATAACTTATGTCATTATCCTTTTGTCACACGATATCTAGATTGAATATAAGGCATGGACAGTATCATCCTTATATCATTCAATCTTATCATTTCTTGATCTCCAAGTGAACTGACAAAACAAATGAAATTGATCACTATCAATTCATTTCAGCATGGCCATGCATTTCTCAATCTCGCTTATTGAGGGGCTCAGAGATATCTCTCTCACAACGAGAGGGTCAAATCCTATCTTAATCACTCAACTTCCTCTACATGATTCACATCATTCTCAATCTCAGCCTTTATAATTATCTAGTTAAAGATAGCATTTGATTGAGCCAAATAATAATGTTCCTCATGTTGGAACCCTTGGTGATTCTAGGTCTAAGGATATAATAACATTATTATTATGATAATCACTTATGATGCTAATCCATGTAGTGATCTCATAGCCAGTTAGTCTAGTACATAGTCTTCTAATATATGCTTATGAGTTTGATTTATCCCCATACAAATAGATATCTCATGACTATCAATCAAAAACTCCCACTAGATTTAATTCATTATTATTTCCACAATAATGACCATCTATGGACATTTAGAATAATTAAATTATTCATGGATCTCTATTATAAAGTAAACATGCAAACAATATAATAGAAATACCTCTGTATCGATATGATAATATCTAGTAATTGGCTTAGGGCACACTCACTAACATTTGCATTGTCAGACTCACAAAGGCAAGTTAAAGTCTCTCTCAAGGTCATAAACTATGGATTTCAATCAGACCATCACAGTCTCTTCACAAGCTATCAGTAATCTAAATCCACATAATTTTAAGAATCCTTTGTTCTTAAACCCATTTGGAAATTTAAAAACAAGTAACAAAAAGTTTCACCATCCCTCTGTGAAAGTGATTATAAGAAACTTCATTAGTAGCCTAGATCTATTCAAAAGAATGATCTTTCGATCTATTCAATTGAAATTAGACATAAATCTAAAAGTTATACCACACATTTAGATCTATGAAATTAAGTTCGAGTTACTAATTACAAATACTTAGTCAATATTCAATTAAAAGCATATTTAAAATCATATGAATCAGGATTTAAATTCACAAACCCTAAGTTAAGAAGATTGTTTCTCCATAGATTTGAACATTAAATACAGGTTTGAAGAAATAATATGAAACTAAAGATGAATATTACAAATTATGTTTAAAACCTTGTAAATACAAACAATGGGCTCAAATGATTTTACCTAGAAAACTTTGAAATCTTTAGCTAGAAGAAACAATTCTTTTACTAAAGATTTCTCTCTCTATTTTACATTAGTGGTATTTTACATATGGTACCCTCCTTATTAAATGTCTGTGCATGTTTATTTATAGGCTACAAGTATATAAATCATGAAGATTTTATTCCTTAACATGGCAAATTCTTTATAGCATAATTCGTCCTTATTCTCACGCATATGTCGCTAAGCTAACTCATTCACGATAGCTAGACAAGGTCACTTTTCACGGGTTAATTCCAAGGATCGAAGTTTGGCCACAGTCTAAGCTATCTTCTTTTCGTAATAGCTCATATTTTGGCCTAACTTCAATCGTAGGTTAAATCTAAGTCTAAACTTTAAGGCGTGATCAAAGATGTATCATGAAGTTCAAGGCTCGATCACCTCAGTGTAAACCAGTGTAAATTGAGGGTCATGTCAAGTGTTCGGTTTGAGGTGCGATTGGGAACTTTGCATTATTTTACCTTGATATTTTTTCCTCGGCAGGCATTTCTAAAGGTCTTAATAGAAATTTGCCTTTGAACATTGTTATTTTTTTTTATAGGGCTAATTTACCATACTCATTTTAGTTTATTTAGGGTTTGGAAATATATTCACTTTAGGATTAAAAAGGAGAAATATCAATATTTGGATCAAATTTACACAAGGATTTGAAGTTGAAGATATCATCCAACTAAGATTACGGTTGTATTCGAGCCAGTGACCGTCTTGAATGATTGTTTAATGGTCAATTACGGGCGTAATCTACACAAGAAGAGAAATCACTCACAGAGAATATAACAGCCTCTACTATGACCATTGTCTAGGGCGTGATATTCTTGGAATTATCAACTGAAGGTGTAATGGTTGTAATTTGATGGAGTTGTAGAGACCACAGTAGAGATCACAGCCTTTGCTATGATTGTGACTAACAGGGGAAAGAATAGCAACAACACATGAAAGAACTGATTACCGGCGTGATAACATGTGAGATGTCAATCCAAGGAGATAAGGACCTCTCATATAGTCGTGATATGCTTTAGGAAACTATTTCTGAGAGGATAATAGCCCGAACTACGGTCGTGATGGTAGTTACATGTCGCATAACTTTGCACCATTTTAGGTTTTAAGTGCCTTTTTGAAGAAAAAGGAAGCCAATCGGTGCATACTTTCACCCATCAGACGTAGCCAATAGAGGATCCATATAAATACTTTATTGAAACATTACAAATCATCAAGAAATCATCAACCATTCTCATTCTTTCTCACCATGTGTGTGTACCGTAACTTTTGTAAGTCAAAGAGTTTATCCAAATGTATTTTTTTTAGTGTTCAGGATTATCTTTGTACGAAGATCTTCAAGTAAATTAATTCATAAGGGTCGTTCTTATACATTCTATCTTTACTTTTTCTTTTGTTGTTGTGTTATGCCATACTCTTGCATAATGTGTGAGTAGTGTGTTAAGGCTTGCAAAGCCATACTTAACGTGCATGAAGTGAATCTAATTACTAAATGTCGTTGTTTTTACTAATTCCTATAGTGTGCTTAAACTTGCTAATTTTAGATAGTGCACAACTTAGGATTAGATAAGACTTCAATAGGATGCGATTAAGAAATCTACCTATAAAATAGATCTAAGCTATAGGACAAGGTTACTCATGCTGCCTAGAGATAGGGTTATGAAACCTTCTACATATATAAGTGAAATTACTCTTAGGATCATGTTCGTACTGCAATTTTAGTCGGCTATTAACTAGGAAGAGATTCCAATCGGCAAGACGAGAATTAAGGGTTAATAGACTCGAGAGAGATATTAACATAATTGATGGAATCGTGTAGTTAGGAAATTCACAGCAAACAAATAAAATGTAATGCATGTTAACATATTGGTGAACTAAGGACGATGTGTGGTTAATTATTAAAGCAAAATTTAATTTGTCGGTAATTTTAATAAACATAGCTGTAATCAACATTTAGTTTAAATTGATAGTTTACAATTCTTAATTCTTAATTTCAACCTGCTAGATAATAATTAAGAAAGTAAGTAATAGTACTTATCAACATCCCCGACAAATACGACCCTAACCTCATTCCCATACTACATACAATAGGTACACTTGCTTAGCATTGACCAGATTATAGGAAAAAGGAGATTAGGACTAAATCTATTTTAAAACTCGATCAGATTTAATGCACCATTTTTCTCCAAATTTGATCCAAAACACTTTGTTTCTTCTTTTCTTAATTCTAGGATTTGAAAAACAACATTTAAACAATAAAAGTATAAAATTCATAGGAATTTATCTAAAATTGGATCAAATAAGGCATAAATTCCTATGAAAGGAATAGAACATAACAAATTTATCAAATTTCCCCAAACTTAAGCTTTTGTTTATCCTCAAGCAAACTCAATTCAGCACCACAAGACAAAGCTTCTTGAATAGGAAAATAAATCATGGATGGAAATTTGTCCAAGATCAATTAAGCTCAATCACCTATTTATTTCAGTACTATATAACTTCAATCAATTCTCACTAAACTTATGTTAAAGTTACTTCTGTTAAAATCACTAAACTTATCTAAGTAGATAAGCTTTTACCCTTATTGTTTAATTAAGAATTTTAAAACAAAAATTACTAAAAAAAAATCAAATAGAGTAAGAGGAACTCAATATACTTTTATCCCCTTATACAAATAACCATGCATCTCCTTATTAATCTCTCTAAGTATCTTAGTAAAAAATGAAGGCATATACATCAGTTCATTACCTAAATTTCTTTCCTTATTTGTGCCTTTATTTCATTTTTTTTAATTATTTATATACTTCAAAACTACAAAGGGAAAGGTTTTTCCCTTCTTCTTTCATTTTTCTTTAGAGGGGGTTTGGCACCTATCTTTTTGCTTCTTCTTCTTTTTTCCTTTTTAGATTCAAGGCTTATTTAAATTTTAAAGAGAGATCAAGAAATTGCTCTTCTGCAGGACCAAACCTTGCCTATCTCAACCTAAGCGCATGATTATTTTCATTTTCATTTTTAGTTGTAGTTTTTTTTTTTTTTCAACAAAGCATAAGGAAAAATCATCTAGTTATGAGCATCATTTGAATCTTCATTAGAGACTACAAATCTCCCAAAATGACTAAATTGAAAAACATAAATCATTTAAGATTTTACAAATTAATTGAGTAACCTTAGGAGACCTTAAGCTAATTCTAGCTTTAATAAATTTCTAGGTTAAATAACATGTAAAACTAGTCCACATGGATATTGTAAAGTGATTTACACATTGTATGGTTAAATCAAATATGTGATTATATCATTCATTATAAGCTCAATTGAGTTATTTGCTATTTTTATCTCAAAATTTTGAAAAAATTTGGTCTAATTTTAGCCATTTCGTTATTTTCCTAAGTTTGGTGGAGAAAAATGATCATTTAAAGCTTATTTACTCTACTATTGACAGATTATTATTATTTAGTCTCAAGCCTTCTTGCTTAATTCCTCCCCCTACACTTGAGGTAAACATTGTATTCAATGTTTCAAAAACATGATAAATAAACAAGGGATCATCAACAATTTAAGTGCAAAGCAAGATTTAAAATTTTAAAACTTAAGAAAAACTTCTTTGTTTATGGTCACAAGTTGAGATATTCTTGAGGCTTGGGCATGATTGCCTTGTTGATTAAAGTTGCTTAATGATGCAAAACAAGGTAAAACATTAGTAATAGCTGTTGGCTTTATCAAAGCTACTGTTTAAAAATTGGAAAAAAGAATCTCTAAGTTATTTCTGCATTTGTAACTAAACATTGTTTAGTTAGAAGCGACCTGCATAAGAATCAAACTTAATCTACCACAAAGAATCTTTTATATATAAAGAATAAAGAATAACAAATCAAAGAAAATAAAGAGATTAATTTAAGTTATTCAAAGAATATGGAACTTATCATAGAACTATGCATATATGAAACAAAGAATAAAAGAATGAGAATCAAAGAATATTTAAGAGTTTCAAAGAATACAAAATTTTTAATGTTAAAGGAGCTAGGAGTTCCTAGTCTCCGTCTTCCAACCAATATCTCTAACTCCTACTTCCTTCTCTAACTCCTGCTTCCTTCTTTCCTTCTTCCTCCCATACTACCTCTATAAGCTCTTTTACTAGCAACATCTCAACCACCAGCTTTGCTACCGCTAGATGCTTTGGTTCTTCTATTATATTGTCTTCCCCTAGGAGGTGGAATTTGTCTTCTAGTGGGCACTAGTGTACTTTGCTTTGTTCGCCCCTCTCTAATCTGTATGCCCCCAATTGATATATTACCAAAAGCCTTGGCCTTAGCCCTTCGCTTTAGTGCCTCCTTAGAAGTACCAACCCTCTTTTGTTTTTAGCTTTCTCTAATTTGCAAATTTCCTCTTATCTATACTCTTCTTCTTCTAACTATTGTTGTAATTTAAGGGCACAGAGATAATCGTTGTTCTCTTGCTTTGTCATGGCCTTAGTATTCTCCACGTAACTTCTCATTGCCACAGCTTGTCTTGTCAAGAAATCCGATTCTCTCTTATTCCTCTCCTCCTCTAGCTTCTTCTTTCTTTTTTTCTTCTTTGGCAGGCTGTCTTTCCTTAATTCTTTGCTCACTAGCTTTTCTAATAGCTAAGGGCTCTTCTTGAATTTTTCTTACCCACTGTTTGAATCTTTCTTTCTTGCCACCTTCAGCATTATCACTCTTCACCCTCATTTGTTGTTAAGTCTATTGTGGATGGGTTTCATCGAGTGGTGGCTAAGATTATGACTAGTGGAGGGGAGCTTATTCTTCTTCTTCTAAAGGTTGGGGGATTGATACCTTAAGGTTATGCTTCTTGTTTTAGCTCATGAAGGCCCTAATAGTAATATCATCATCATCTCCATCATTATCATTGCTACTCCTATTAGAGAGGATGGCATCAACTTCTTCTTTATTTTCTACCCTTTTGCCTGCTAAGGCCAATCGATGTGCCAATGCAGCATCTGCAATCCTCTGTTTTCTCTTTAGATCATTTTTCTTTCTTTCCTTAAGTTTGCTATTTGCTACCAATTTTCTTTCATATGCCTCTTGCTTAGTCTTTTTCTTCAACCTCTCTTGTAGCTTTAGCTCAATCTTATGCCTTAACTCTTCAACTTCAGTAACTTATCTTACTATATTCTCACTAGTGTTCTTAACTACTTGAAGTTGGTCATCTTCTTCCATAGGCTTAGCATTAAGGTCAGTGCCACCAAGAACTGTGACATTGCCTTATTCTTCAGCAGGAGCAGTTAGGGTTTCTTCTTCTAGAGGGGCATATTTGGCCTCATCTTGTACTATGTCAAAAATATTTACAAACAGCTCTTTGAAGATAGTTGCATCTCCTTTATTCTTCTTCTTTTCCTCTTCTTCTTCATCAACCACTTCTTCATCCTTAAGCTCAGAGGTATACCTTTCATAGCTCTTGAGAGTTTTCTTTCTAGCACATCTTTTTGTTCTCTTAGCCTTTATTTAAAGTGGAGGTGAGGGGACAAGTCTTCACTTTACTTATGGTTGTGGTCGCTGCTGTGGTAGATCTAGGGTAGGCTCTAGAGCTTCATCGAAGGGGATTGGTTGCCTAATCCTTTCATAGAATGTTTTGTCAAAGGCTTCTCCTAGGGAGACATTTCTCACAACTATAGCTACTCCCTTCACAATTATCTTGTAAACTTGACTACATATGGTCTTATGAATTTCCTCCTCTGCTTCTAGATTCTCCTACAGTTTGTCTTCATCTTCATCATCCTCAATTGGCTTATTAAGATCAAAATTACCCCTATTGTTGTCATCATCTTCCTTATCCATTACAGCATCTATATTATTTTCACTATCCTTAGCTACAATAGTTGAGGAGATATCTTCATCAAATGATTCATCTTGAATTAGCAGTCTCCTTCTGCTCTTTTGAATTAACCTCTTAGTCCTTTTAAATTTTTTGGACAAAGGCTAAACTAAAGCTAAAGCAATCCTTGGGTTGGGATCTAGAATGGGTGAGTAAAGTTTTGGTGAAGGTGGGATATGTGTTTGGCGAATGTCTTTCTTATCCTCACTTCAGTAGTGAATAGGCGACTCAGCTATTGGTTCTAAAATGGGTGCTTGTTATGTTTGGGGTTCTTGTGCAAGGATAGGTTTAGTGTAGGTAGAGGTAGGATATGTGTTTTGGGGAATATGTGATGGGGATGTTTGTTTTTGGGCTGTTAGTGGTGATGCGATGTATGTAGGATGTGGTGGGAATGGCATGTATGTGAAAGGTAAAGGTGGCCTAACATCATTGTCATCATCATCATCATGATGGTCTAACTCAGCCAAGGTAGGTTCGAATGGTGAAGATTTGGATTTTATGGGTGATTGAGGATCATGGGTTAGCATATCTATGAGTTTCTTTATACTCTCCTCTAGATTTTCTTTGTCCTTGTCATACCTCTCAAATGCAGCCAGCTTCTCCTTTAGATCCTTCACTTTAGCTTCAAGTTTGTAGAAGCTGGCTATAGAGGTTAGGTTTAAGCCTCTTGTGTAGGTAGCACATATGTAGCAGGTAGCTCTTCCCTTTCTTGCTCAAACTCAGCAATTTGTTCTTGCACAGTGGCAGATGTTTCTTGGGCAAGGTCCATAGCTTCTAGGTGTTTGTAGCTGGTGGGGTAGCAGGTTATTTATCTTGCTGTTGGTGCAGCGGCAGTTTAAGTCCCTACCTTGCTATTCCCCAATCTCTAAAAGCAATCTTGTTTAGAGTCTTAAATCTACAAGCCACATCAGATGGAGATCCTAGTGATAAGTCTACCTAGGAAAATTTCCTTGCCTTACATACTGGCCTGATGCCTGATTCTCCATGCTACTACCAACCCAACATTCATCCTTCTATACCTCGTCATGCTAAACAGAGGATGGAGTTCAGCTTTTGCTATTGTGACAACACCTTCTATCTTTGAGAATATACTCTTGGTGAGCATGTAGTGCAATATTCTTGCACTCTTCTTCTTGAAATTCGAGCTAGTTGTCTTGGAGGGGAAAAATCTACCCTTAATCTCTTACAAACTATTTTAGATTTTCCTCTGATATTTCAGTTGGTAGGCCAGTGAGCTCTTCACTGAAAACTACTACCTCTTCATCATACGGCCCTATGGTTGCTATGAACTTCATCATTGATACCTTCCTATATTGTTCGAAGGCATAAAAACTGTCACTATCATTTAAGTCTACCACCTACATTCTAGTCCTAAAACTTGTCATGAACGCTCAGGTTACTCTTCTATAAGCTTCTTCCTTATCTCAAAAATCTTCCCCCATGCTTGGTCTTCAAAATATCCTTGAAATTCTTCCTCTAGACCATAAGTCCTTATCACACCCCAATCCCTGACAACATTCCCAACCATTTGCTTTTTAACTAGAAAAATTTTAAATTTTTCCACATCCTCATCATGTAATCTTACAAGGGTTTGAGGAGTGCTTATTACTTGTATAGAGGGTGTAGATTCAGTTTTATCCCTTTTAGATTGTTTCTGGGATTGTGTTTGTGATCTCTTAGGTGCCATTACTACATAAACGAGATAAACAACATAAATTTTGGGTTTAAAATTCATTATAAATGAAAGAAATTAACCCTAATTTTTTTTACTAAACCTAAACTAGAGATGTTATATTTACTCAAGGCATACCCATTTACATCTTTTCTAAAAAATTTCAAGTTAATTTTAATTACATTCTTGATATATATGTTTATACTTTTATTAATAAAAGAACTTAGGTTTTTAAAACACTCTGAAACAGACTAAGTTCGTTTCAAACTTCCAGAGGAGTTCAAAAGTCTTAACAAAGTTGCTATGAATTATTAAACAAACCCTATCATTTTGAACACGAAACATGCAAAAAAATATATCTTGATTCATTTTCATCAAAAAGTAGTTTACTTTTCATCGGAAACAACAAATAATAAAAATTTGTAAAAATTGAAATCCTAAAAGTACACAGATTAACCTAGAATTTGTACTCAAATAAGCCATTACAAGTAAAAAAGAAGTAAAGAAATGAGCTTACCTTTTTAGTTTGATGCAACAAATATTGAAAAGGAATTATTTTTAGTGAGTTTGTGAATTCAGGTGTATCGAGTGTATTCACAGTGTCTATCAAGTTTGTTAGGAATTTGAATGAAGCAATGAATGAGAGGAAAACAACATTATTTTTTCTTTTTTATTAAACATGTTGCGAGTTCAACCGATGGCATGATTTAGAACGTGGTTATTATTTTTTAAAATTAAACAAAAAGAATTAAAGAATCAAGGCTTTTATTTAAGTCGTGACTAAAAGAATAAAGAATAAAAGAATATATGCCTTGATGTGGCCTTTATTTACCTGTAAAAAGAATGTCGTGACTTTATTTGTGTTGCGGGTTGATAAGTCTATTTTGCTCTATTATATTCATAGGAATTTGGGCTAAATCTGATGCGATTTTTAGGTAAATTCTTATTAATCTGGTGCTTTTATCATTAAAATGTTGTTTTTCAGCTTCTGGAATCAAAAGAAGCATAAACAAAGTGATTTGAACAAATTGGAGCAAAACAACATCAATTGTGCAAAGCATAATCGATCAAACCCTGCAAAAGTGCATATCGAGGCCAAAATAGCAAGGCAAAATAACATAAAATGGTTCATTGTGCTCTACATCTAGCCATTGACATGACCTTTGACATCTTTTTGAGGTGAACAAGCCCTGAACTTTATGAAAGAGCTTATGTCGTGCCATAACGCCTAGCCCTAAATCTACCCCATGATTGAAGCTGAACAAAAATCATACTTTTGTAAAGAAAAGCACAGCTTGTATCGAGTGCTAACTTTGAGCCCTTAACGATCTCAATTTACCTCGTAATTGAATATGGACAAAGACTCGAACCTATTTTTAGCAGAATGCCATAGCTTAGGTTGAGCCTTAACTTTCAAGTAATATTTGAGCGCTCAACCTTATCCTACGAAAAGTTTGGTAATTTAGATGCACGTACCTAAAATAAAAAATGAATTTTATTATAAAGAATCTATCACATCAGCAATAAAACCATCATAATTTATGTGCCTCTAGCCTATAAATAAACATGCACAGGCATGTGATAATAACATGTAACATATGTGGTAGAGAGAGATATTTTTTAAGGAAAATAACCATTTCTTCTTGTTGAGAAATCTCAAGTTTTTTGGGTAAAATCATTTTAACTCATTGTTTTTATTTTTGCAAAACTCTGAACTTATGTTGTACTATTCTTTATTAATTCCATATTAATTCTTCAAAATTCATGCCTAATGTTTGTATCCATAGAGAAATAATCTACAAAAGCTTAAGATTTGTGAATCCAAATCTTGATTCATATGATTTCAAGTGCACTTTCAAGTAAACATTGATTGGATAAGCCTGTACTTTTCCTCTCTAAGGTACAGAAACCCTAACCCTAGAACAAACTTGAATGCATGTTGATTATTACTGATTTCTCTAACCCTAATCTTTACTTTGATGTAATAGGGAAATGAGAAAAGCCTGATCGAGTAGGCAACACTCCTTGACACATACTATTTAAGGGATGTAAAGTTACCTCTTTTGCTTTTGTTTTCTTTATTTATAGATTCCTCATTACAATACTGTATAGATTTCTATATCTATTTAATTTGTTTACATCATACCGATTGAATATTCTGTTATACAATTATGGTTTGTTGTTTCAATTACATGAATCAAAAGTACAAGCTTTCGGTTATGTACTATAGTCTTTGAACTAGATAGGTTGTTGTCATTGCCTAATTGGATGTGATGATGCATGTCTTTAGTCCGTAACAGATGTCTCCCCATATTGAAAAAAAAAAAAAAAGCCTTGTCCTCAAAGTTAAAATGGGGATAAAGTTGTTTAAAAGTTTGTAAATCTTCTCAGCTATAATCTTCTTAAGGCACACTGGACCATTAAATAAGAAGTTGAGACACCATTTGTCCATTTCGAGTAATGACCCTAGTGTCCAAGCCACAAAGAGGCACTAATAAGGGATTATTCCTAAAAGATTGTGGTGGTAAATCCGACGTAGGAATAACAAAACCATGAGCTTCTTTAGGAGTCAAAACATGAAAAACATCATGTATCTTAGAATGCTCCGTAAGTCCAGCTTGTAAGCAGTGTCCCCAACTCGCTATGAGATCTTGTAAGGTCAATAGAATCGTTTAGAGAGCTTATAAATCGCCGATAAGAGTTGTTTGTTTATAAGGAAGTTTAACAAACACTAAATCTCCCTCTTGAAAAATAATGTTATATCTATGTTTATCAGATTGAGCTTTCATCCGATCTTGAGCTTTGAGTAAGTTCGTTTTCAAAGTGGAGAGCAATTGTTCTCTATTGCTTAAATCAAAATCCACAACCTCAATAGGAGAAGTCCCTCTCAAGTACATAGGGATAGTGGGAGGAGGTCTACCATATACTAACTCAAAGGGTGTCTTCTAAGCTCCTTAATGAAAAGATATGTTGTAGGTAAACTCAGCCTAGGGTAAATACTTGACCCATTCATCCGGTCTGTCCATAGCAAAGCATCTAAGATACTGTTGTAACACTCGATTAAGCACCTCAGTCTAGCCATGAGATTGAGGATGATAGGCACTACTAGTAAAAAGCTTTGTACCACTCAATCTAAACAATTCCTAACAATGCTTCTTGGAAAACCATGAAGCTTCACAACTACTTAGAGAATTAACTAAGCTACTTTTGTGGCTGTGAAGTGAGTATCCAGTGCTCCAATATGGCAATATTTAGTTAAACAATCAACAACAAACAACATAACCAAAAACCACTGAGATTTAGGAAGACATGTGACATCCAAAGAAATGTCTTCCCGAATATGATCAGGTATAGGCAATGAGTATAAGAGTCCTAGGGTCTGTTTGTTTTGGCTTTTTTCCGATAGATACATACACTTTTTCAAACTTTTTTCTAATAAATTATTTATCAAAAATTAGATATAGATAAAAAAAAGTTGACAGTTCTCATCAAAAGATCAAATAGAATAAATATAGATAAAATTTAGATATAAATCGAATATATTTACACATATCATTTTAAAAAAGATACAGATACAGATGAAAAACAGACAATCCAAACAGACCCCTAGAGAAAGCTGAGTACTTGACTTTACTTACTGGCAAACAGTACAGGCCTTAACAAAAAGTTCCACATTGTGATTCATTCCTGGCTAGTAAAACTGATATACCAATCTTTTATAAGTTTTAAGAACTCTAAAATGACCAGTTGTAGGTAAACTATGAAATTCAGTCAACAAAATGGGAATCAGAGAAGAGGTTGGAACTAAAAATAGCTGCTGCCTCTTAAAAAGAAGACCATGTTTCCTATAAAGCCCATTTAACAGAGTAACTAGCCTCTAATTCTAACAAAAGTTTCTAAAATGTTGGAAGTGTAGTATATTCCCTTTTCAGCTGGCCAGTAAAAGCAAATTGTGGCATAGAAAAAGCTAGATAATGAAAGATACTATCATATTATCTGGATAACAAATTTGCCACTACATTGTCTTTGTCAGCTTTATAGACTATAGAATAGTCATAACCCAACAATTTTTTCAAGTACTTATGTTGCTTTGAGTCTGAATCACCTAAGTGAGCAACTCCTTTATGTTGCGATGATCTGTCTGAATTATAAAATGGAACCTAGAGATATTGTCTCCACTTACGAACTGCTTCCACTACAGCATGTAATTCCCTTACATATGCAGATGCTTTATAAAGATGTGGTGGTAATTTTTTACTAAAAAAGGCTATAAGCCTGTTATGCTGTAATAACACAGCTCCTATGCCTATCCCTGATGCGCCTATTTCTACTATAAACTGCTTGGTAAAATCTGGTAAAACCAGTAATAGGGAAGAGGCCAAGACATATTTAAGCTGTTGAAAGGCTTCAGTAGCTTGACAATTCCAAAGAAACCTATCTTTCTTCAATAGATCAGTCAATAGGGCGGCTATAGTGGCATATGACTTAATAAAGCGTCTATAATACCCTATCAGATCCAAAAATGCCTTGATCTATTTGACTAAAGAAGGAAGTGGCCACTGTTGAATAGCTGTTAACTTTGTAGGTTTTAGCCAAACTCCTTCTACCTCCGCAACATGCCCTAAATATTTAATGGAAGACTGACCAAAAACACACTTAGATCATTTCAAAAACATGGTATTTTCAGCAAGAATGGACAATACCATTTCTCAGTGTGTAATATATAACTCCAAAGACATACTATAGATTAAAATGTCATCGAAGAACACAATGACAAATTTCCTTAAGTACGGCGTAATAATAAAATTCATGATAGATTGGAAGGTAGCTGGAGCATTACAAAGGTCGAAAGGCCTGACTAAGAACTCATAGTGACCCTCATGAGTTCTAAATGCAGTTTTCTCCACATCCTTAGGATGCATTCTGATATGATGATAACTAAAGCACAAGTCCAATTTAGAAAAATAGTAGCACCTTATAACTCATCCAACAACTCATCTATTGTTGGTATGGGGAATTCATCCTTAATGGTAGCTTCATTTAAAGCCCTATAGTCAACACAAAAGCACCATATACCATCTTTTTTTTCACTAAAAGTACTGGTGAAGAAAATGGATTGGTGCTATATTGAATGATTCCTTGATTGAGCATCCCCTAAACTTGCTTTTCTATTTCACCTTTCTGAAAATGTGGGTACCGATGTGGACGAACATGAATGGTTGAGGCACCCTCTTTAAGATAAATCCTATGTTGCACCTGATGCAGTGGAGGCAATGATGATGGGGCCTAAAAACCATAATGATATTTGCCCAAGACACTATCTAATAGTGTATTGCTGGTGGGTATCACTGATGGAGTACTTGCCTGAGCCATGAGCTGGAAACAAGTAGCCACTACGTTTGTTTGCAACATGCGACGAAATTGATGATGAGTAATCTACCCTTTACACAAATTCTGATCCCCAACCAGATTCACTGAATGCCTTTGATGACAAAAATTCATAGTTAGGGCAGAGTAATCGATAGTAATAGGTCCCAGCTCTTGCAACCATTGAACCCCCATCACTAAATCTGCTCCATGAATTGGCAGCACATAAGAAGAGGCCACAAAATCCAAGCCTTGAATATGAACCACAATATCTTTACAAATACCATCACAAGAAAGTTTCTGACTATTCCCAATCATTATTGAAAATTGAGGTGCAGCATGAATCATTAAACCCAAATGTTTGGCTACCCTACATTGGATGACATTATGTGTGTTGCCAGAATCCACAAGTATTGATAAAAGTGTGTTGTGAATATGGCCTTGAAAGCATAAAAAGCAGGGAACAAATTCACATTCAGTGCATGATAATTGATAGTACAAGAAGTATCTTTTGGAAACTTAGGTAAATTAGCAACTAATTCATTGTATCTATCAGAACTATCCTCAATAGTGTCATC
This sequence comes from Combretum micranthum, assembly GCA_024138025.1. Taxonomy (NCBI): domain Eukaryota; kingdom Viridiplantae; phylum Streptophyta; class Magnoliopsida; order Myrtales; family Combretaceae; genus Combretum; species Combretum micranthum. The sequence goes on along the minus strand of JAMXBD010003419.1, from coordinate 94,696 downwards.
ATTTAACATCATCAAAAAATATGTGAATGGTTTCTATGGAATTTTTCATCACAATTAAAGTAGAGACCTTTCTCTCTTCGAACTTGCACCTCTTCAGGAGTAAGTTTTTTAATTGGTAATACAGATTTAGTGGACTTAGAATGGGAATTATAAGAAACTTGTGGTTTGGAAAATTGCAAAGGATTAGTAGGAACTAAAGTAGTCGAAAAAGTATTGTAAGGTTTATAGGCTCGAAACTGATCAGTAATCTTATCCTCATGCATACGATCTAACTAAATAGCATCCATCAAACATTTAGGTTTGGCAATCTGAATTTCTCTTCTTATGATAGGTTTGAGACCAGAAATGAAACATCTCAAAAGAAAAGATTCAGAAAGACCCACTGTATGATTGGAAAGGGACTCAAATTGAGATTGATAATTGGCAACGGTGGAAGTCTACACCAATTTAGAAAGTAATCCTTGCACGTCCTCATAAGCAGAAGGGCCAAAATGATTGATCAAAGCATCAACAAACTTAGTCTAGGAACTTAACTGCTTGTTCAAGTACATCCATTTATACCAATTTAAAGCATCTCTTCTAAAGCAAAGGAAATGATTGTAATGTGTTGCTCCTGTTGAACGATATGAAAATCAAAGAACTGCTCCACTTTATAAACCCATCCTAAGACATCCTCATCAGAAAATTTGGGAATTTCTATTTTAATTCCCTTTAACAATGAATATGTATTGCTAGTATCTGAAGATGATGAATCTTGAGATTTCTGAGTAACCTGAATGTTAACAGAGGGATTCTAATTCAATTCCAACTACTTAATTTGAGATCTTAAAGTTTTGATATTATCTTGAATGGTAAGAAGTGTGTTTTTGAAAAAATCCATTTCTGTTGTCTAGGTATTAATTTGATCTTGTTTTAGGAGCCATGAGATGAATAATGAAGGTAATGCACTACGATGTGGAAGAAGCAAGAGCACCAAAATGATATGACTAGTCTATAAGCCCGTCTCACTCTTGCTATTGCACTAAAGAATTTCCCTCTCTTTCTCACGCTTTCTGTCAAAACAAACACTCGAAGCTTCTTATTTTCCTCTCTAAGGTATAGAAACCCTAACCCTAGAACAAACTTGAATGCATGTTGATTATTATTGATTTCCCTAGCTCTAATATTTACTTTGATGTAACAAGGAAATGAGATAAGCCTATTCGAGTAGGCAACACTCCTTGACACACACTGTTTAAGGGATGTAAAGTTGCCCCTTTTGCTTTTGTTTTATTTGCTTATAGATTCCTCGGTACAATATTGTATAGCTGTTTATATTTGTCTAATTTGTTTGCATCGTACTGATTGAAGATTTTGTTAGACAATTATGGTTTGTTGTTTCAATTACATGAATCAAAAATTATAAGCTTTCTTTTATGTACTATAGTCTTTAAACCAGATAGGTTGTTATCGTTGCCTAGCTGGATGTGGTGATGCATGTCTTTGGTCCATAACAATTTTGGTAGGAAAAGAAAGTGTGTATAAAGAATGAAGGAGGAAGGGGGTATTTATAGAGTTCTAGAGTAGAAATTAGTGTGATTAAAATTAAATAAAAATGGATGGAGTATGATGAAGGGGGCACCAGCCATGCTTGGGAGGAGGGAGAAAAATTGATTAAATTTGTTATTTTGTAATGAAAAATAATTAAAAAGCAAGATATGATATGTGTAAGATTTATGGGAAAGGTAAATATAAGAAATAGGTATGTAAATGTGTAAGAATAGGAAGTGAGAAAAAGTAGAGATAGTAAAATAGTAATAAATAATATAAATAGTACCATGAATAGTAGACTAGACAATAAAAATACCGATAGTAAAGAAAATATGCGTAAACGAGCTATATATGATATTTTTAGATACCAAAAAAATTCTAAAACTGATATTTTTTAAATTCTTATATTATGTTAAGTCTAATGGTGCTACGAGAATATTTTTCACTATTTTATTTGTTGGGACTATAATTTTAAAAACTGATCATGTTCCGACCCGAAACAAATTGAATTTGACTAACTTCATCTTTTTAAGCTTTCTTATATAATTCCGAAGTATAAATCAAAATTATCTCATTTTTATTATTTTTGGGTTTTGCATACGGGATTGCCGGATTTACATACACTAAACTTAACATGGAACTAGGTTGACTTTAAAGTTTCGATTTGACTTCTAGTTTTTAAAGTTTACTTATAATTATCATAAAATCTAGGGGTTTACACCTTAAGTGTAATTCTTTCATTCACTATAAGAGGATTGGATGATTGAAGTAGTTGGATTGTTTGTTGTGATGCAACAATAACATGATTCATCAGAACCGTACCCCACTACACGGCGGCAAAGGTACTTATAAAGGGCATGAACTAAATCATCATTACCATAAATTGGTTCAAATCTCTTATAGTTTCTTCCATAGTACACATCATTTTTGTGTTGTTAGGGGTATTGTCTTAAGTACTAGTGGTAGGATTGACATCCTGGAGTGCTAACACGATTTTATTAGCATTCTCGACATTGGTTTTATGCTCTTGGCTGTTGCCATCATAATTGCCAGTTGTCCTCTTCCTTGTGGGTATCATTCATAAGCTATCAACTTCTTCTATCCTTACTGGGGTTGGCAAAATGTAGTGGGGTGGATCTAATTACAGTAGTTACGTACGTATAGTTTGTGTCTTATATTACACGTGGTCTCAGAGGAGTGACGTAGAAGCACACGTAAGGAATGACTATGACCGATAAGATAGGAAGGATGAGCATAATCTTAGAGAGTTTGAATGTACTAGTGACAAGTGGAGAAGCTATATAGCATTAATTCCACTATTCTAGACGAAAAGTCGTGTATTTTTCGCTTTAAGCTCAATTTGATCTTTTATAAAAGTATTCCAGTAGCACGACAATGATTCTATCGATTTCTAGGTCTCTCAAATAAGAAGGAATTTTAGGTATCTATAAAGCTTGACTCTTAATAACGTCCATCGAATCGTAATGTCCACTAATAGACGAAATGCGTCCTCCTAATGATGAATTTTTCCATCGGCTCCTTTGCCCATGGAAAGCCTTTTTAAGTGTATGAGCTCCTTGAGAAAGATTGTGACTGGACAGGTTGACCCAGTTCAACGATTTCTACTCCAAGCCTACCATGTCAATTCTCCCTTAGTTGTCCCAATTATATGAACTTGACTCTTTGAGTCTATCACTCAACCCAAAAGAATTAGGCCCAAGTTATTACCGGGCTTAAAAAACTTTACTTTTAGATTCTACCCTTATTTTAAAAGATTATAGAATAGCTAACATTAACTAATTAAAAAATTTCATAGACCAATATTTATTTCCCTGCCATGGATCCATAAAACTGTGGAGCAAATCTGTTATTTAAAAAACGTGAAAAAGCATCAAGACATTGTATTCAAGTGACATAAATATTGATATTTAATATGATAGATCATATTCTATTTTAATATTTACCAATAGTTTAATACATCATAATTGGAAAAATAAAAGGAATAAAAGAAAGTGAAAAGCTACTTTAGATACTTCTGCGTCACAATTTATATGTTTGAATCATGCATGTATGAGTACAATCTGTAACTAAAATCAATCACGGATGCTATGCTTTTAGCTCACCATTCTCCCGATGGAAACTACTTAAAAAAAAAAAAAAAAAAACCCTATGAACATACAATTAATAATAACCACAAATATAAATGACTTATTTAATGTGAGATATAAACATAAAAAATTTAAGTGATTTACATAAACTATGAAGAATTTTATCAATATTAATATAAATATAGGGGAATTTAAATGATGCAATTAAAATTTAGAGGATATAATTAGCCAAAATAAATATGGAGTATATAACAGAATTTTGATATAAATATGAAGTATTTCTAATTTATATATCTGCAACATAGTTATAAATTATGCTAGAAGATGTATATCAAGTATTTAAATTCTTTTTTTTTTTAAATTAACCATAAAATATCTAGATGAGTTTGGTTCATGTTATTATTATGAATCGAGACATACTGTAGGGTTAAAATTGCTTATGAGAATATTTTATAAATTACTTACCAGTATATATTAATCGAATTCTTATTCGTCACAAGATTTTATTTTACTGATGGTCAGCATAGCTGGTGAAATCGGATGGAAACCATAAATAAGCGGACAGTTTACCCTCGCCATAAATTGACCACCGACCTGGTAATTATTTGTTACCCACAGAGAGTGATTAGCGTCTCTGGAACAACAAAAAAAAAAAAAAATGTTTTGTTTGTACTAATATGCTATGTGTTTAGATAAGTATCATATAAATATAATAAATTTTTTTATATTTAATTGGCTTTTTAAAATTTACACAATATTATCACTACTTATCAGCGGCTAAAAAAAAAATTTACCACTACTTATCAAAATTTTACTGATATTTATGGTTTCATTTTTAAACGCATAAGATATTACTACTAACTATTTTTTTTTTTTTTATCTCAACACTCGATGACTACAAATATTATGTCCTTGCAAACGCTCTTTAATGGAATTTTAGCATTAACTAGTCGAGGCCTAAAATAACCACCCAACTTCATGAGTTTCAACGCCATCTACATGCTGCCTTCACCTTATTGGCTAATAAAGTCCAGCACATGTCCTCCTCAGCATGCTTCTTGATAGCATCCATTGGCGATTCTTCACGTGGCTCCGTGCTGACGGCCGCAGTCCTTTAGGTCGTTGATAATGGGGCAGGTCTTTTAAGTTTTTGTTTTTGTACGAGAACTTTTAAAAATTAAGACTACTCATTATTTTTTTTATAGGCTTTTATTATATATATATTTTTATTTTATTAAGTATATTGGGTAAATATGTGCAAAACCTTGAACATTAAATAGATATGAAAATTTATATAAAGAATCTTAAAATAAAATGATTAATTTTTAAACAAAAAAGATTGTTAAAACATTTATGTAACACTTTAAGAAGATCATAAAAATCCCACTAGATGTGGATGTTTTATATAAGTGGATTAGCTTTGCATTCTCACTTCCCTCTCATTCCGTTCTCTCGCAGGACACTTCACCTTCGCTTCTTATTTCAACACTCCAAGCCATGGGAGAAAAAAAGGTACGGTAATTTTTTTTCAAAGGAAAAAAAGAAAAAATTATAAGAAGGGTTGTAAAACGAGGACACTCTCTAAATCGTTTTTCAGCAAATTCTACGATTTTATATGATTCATCGTCATGATTTTGTTGTTTTGATTTATTTTGGATTTGATTCTTTCTTTCTTTCTTTTTTTTTTTTTTTTTTTTTTTTATTATTATTATCTCGGCAAGGCACTGGAGGGTCCATGTATTTTTGTTCCATTTTTCTTTTTTCACTTTACCGTGTCAGAAAATCTAGGATCTGTTCGTTTATTATCTAATGTAACAAGACATTTTAATTATCTCATTATTGTCTAGATTTAATGTACGATTCCTTCAAATTTTCAAATTTAGTTCAGGTTACTAAGATGATCATCAGAGGTAATCTTCAATGCTCTAAATGCAACAAGAAGATCAAGAAAGTACTTTGTAAAATTCCCCGTAAGTGTGCATTTACTTAAAACATTGTAATAAGAGTTATTAGTGTATTTATTTATTTTTTTTTTATGTATCATGGTTTGCAATCATATGATATAAACTGAGTTAATTATGTATTATGGATTTTTGAACAAGAGAAATACGAGAACAGATAAATGATGAGAAGAATAATAAGGTGACGATCGTTGTGGAGTGTTGTAATCCTGAGAAAATACGAGATAAAATGTATTCCAAAGCGTGTGGTTCGATCGAAAGCATTGAAATTGTGCCACCATCACCACCACCGTCACCCCACTGCCACTACCACCGTTGCCACTGTTCTATCCAACTGTATGTTGCTCGTGCTGTTATGGATTTGGCTGTCCATGCTATTGTCATAGAAGACCATTCATGTGCCCTGATGGATGTGGAAGACCAATTTATGAATGTCATGGGGAGAAAACCATTGGATGCACAATCATGTAATATTATTATTTTTATAAGAATAAAATTCTTGTATGAATTAGATTATTATAGATTGAATAAGAATACGATTCAAATAATATTTATATAAATCATTTGTATTTTATCTTCGTTTAGTCTAAACTATCAGGTTCATATATACTAGCTTCTATCTTAAGATAAGAACATTCAAGAAAAAACAAATTCTTATATAGATCCTAATTTTATATATTAGATCACCTATGATTCATATTATATTCTCGTTTGTTATAAAATAGTGAATCTATACCAGTTTTTAAGATAAGATTTCATAATTCATAAATTGTACAGCCAAGAATGTTTCCTCATCTTTTAAGTTCAAAAGGTGTATCGGATAAAGCCTTTTGCTTTTGATGGGATCAATTCGGGATTGAACACTCGTGGTTCTGGGATTATGTGACAAAGACAAAGGAGTCAATAAGGTTCGTCATACTACACCATATTTGGACAATCCTAATGTATTTCTGTTATTGTAATTTCGAGAAGTTGTCAGAGTTTTTATTTAATAAATAAAATTTTCTATCAATCGTTTTATAATTCACTATTGCATCATTATTGAAATGGAAATTTTTTACTATTTATTAAAATGTATAAAATTGATAGAATTATATAAATCATGCAAAATTTATAAAATTATAAACGTATAAAATCGTATGCCTAAATTCATAATTCTACTGATATGTTTACTGAAACAATTTTATATCCATTTTATTTAAGATAGAATATATAAAAGTCATAAACTCATAGAATCGTGTATAAATTACTCCTAATTTTAAAAACTATGCACTTGCAGCAACTTTTACAATGCTAATATCCATCTTTTCAAAAGCTATGAGGTTTTTGGTGTTGAGTTTAAGTGAAAAAAGAAAAAAAGGTGACAGTGATCCGCTTAAAGAAATCTTTGAGATTGATTTAATGAGTTATATTAATATCAATATCCACACTTTTAAGTTTTTTTTTTTAATTTTATATATAAATATATATAGTGTGAAGTCATTCAATATCAAAATGAATTAAATTTGACTTATCAAATTTACAATTTGAGCTCTTATACCTATTTGGATTGTCAAATTTCTATCTATATCATATCAGTATCGATTCAGTATTGGTTCAATATCGATTTAGTTTGATAATTTTATGAGTAAAATTATCAGTTTTTTTTATAGTTATCATATCTGTCTCGGTTTCGTACAAGTTCTATATCAATTTAGTTTAAAAACGATATCAAAACAACACCAAAACCACAATCCAAAATGTCGCCTCATACTTTTAAAGATAATATAAGCCGTGTTCAGAGACAAAAGGAAGACTAAAAGACATGGAGCATCATCAACATCATCAATACCTCTCCCCCTTCTTTGTTCAAATTAAATTGAAAAATTTAAAAAGATTTATGATATTTTATTGTGATCCTTATCCTTAAAAATTAACTCTTGCTGTTAATAATAATAAGGATGAGGGATTTAAACATGATACTTATATTTGAGTAATATAATAAAGGAGATGCCACTAAGTTATAAGATCATTAGCTAATAAGGATGCTTTTTATCTTCACAAGAAAAAGAGAAAGAAGAAGAAACAAATAAAAGTCACTTTTTTCCAAAAAGAATTAGGCCTATTATCCATGTTTTTGAGATAAGTTATGGTGAGTTACAATTTTAAGATTAGATTTGAATAAATTTAAATATAAAAAATTATTTGCTTTATTAATAAAAGAACAAAAATTGAGCACAATAACCAATTTTAAATTTATCTATTACAACTATGATATCTTTAATATTTAAGACTTCATTTCTTTCAAGTATTTTATTAGCAAATTTTTTTTATTCATTATTCTTTTTATAAAAATAACATGTTTTCAAGTGTTGAATTGGCTTGTAAAAATATGTTGAAAAAAAATCCTGGTTTTTAACATGCATTTAATACAAAACATAGTATAGTGTGTAAATAAAATATTATGTAGAGACTAATTCAGAAAACAAATTGTCAATTCAAGAATTTTAACTTATTTTCTTAAAATAAGTTCAAATTTTACCATAAAAAATGAAAATATTTGCCCTTACAATGGTGTTTTCTGCCTAACGGATAAATAAAAGTAGAAAAATGTACTTTTATTTTTTAAATATTTAATATATTTAAAAAATAAAAAATATTTCTTTTTTGGCCATCAAAAAAGATACTTCTGAATCACAATTTATATGTTTAAATCATTCGTGTCTGAGTACATCCTGTAACTAAAATCAATCATGGATACTTTTTGCTCACCATTCTCTTGATGGAACGAAACTACTTAAAGAAAAAAAAAAAACCTATGAACATACAATTAGTAATGACCACAAATATAAATGACTTATTTAATGTGAGATATAAACATAAAGAATTTAAGTCATTTACATAAAATATGAAGAGTTTTATCAATATTGATATAAATATAGAGGAATTTAAATGATTCAATTAAAATTTAGAGGATATAATTAGCCAAAATAAATATGGAGGATATAACTGAATTTTGATATAAATATGAAGTATTTCTAATTTACTTATCCCAACATAATTATAAATTATGCTAGAAGAACCTATAGCAAGTGTTTAAATTCTTTTTTTTTTAACCGTAAAATATCTAGATGAGTTTAGTTCCTGTTATTATTATGAATCAAGACATACTGTAGGATTAAAGTTGCTTACGAGAATATTTTATAAATTACTCACCAGTATATATTAATCGAATTTTTACTCATCTCAAGATTTTATTTTATTGATGGTCCGCACAGCTAGTGAAATCGGACGGAAACCATAAATAACCGGACAGGTTACCTCCGCCATAAATTGACCACCGACCTGGTAGCTGTTACCCACAGACAGTTATTAGTGTCTCTGAAAAAAAAAAAAAAAAGATTTTATTTGTACTAATATGCCATATGTCCATATTAGTAAAATAAAAGTATAATAAATTTTTAATATTTAATTGACTTTTTAAAAACTTATACAGTATTATTACTATTTATCAGCAGCAAAAAAAAAAAAAAAATATATATATATATATATATTACTACTTATCAAAATTTTGCTAATTCTTATAGCAACATTTTTGAACACATAACATAGTGGTACCAACTTTTTTTTTTTTTTTTTTTTTATCTCAAAACTCGATGACTACAATCATTATGACCGTGCAAACGCTCTTTAATGTAACCTTAGCATTAGCTGGAGCAGACCAAGAAACTACCGAACTTGTTGAATTTCAACGCCATGTAGATGCTGTCTTCACCTTATTGGCCAATGAAGTCAAGCACAAGTCCTCATCTTCATGCTTGATAGCATTCATTGGGTATTCTTCACGTGGTTCCAGGCTAACAGCCTCTTGATGATAGGGAGAGGTCTTTTAAGTTTTTTGTTTTCTATCGAGAACTTTAAAAAATTCAGGTTTTTCGCACTTTTTTTAGGTTTTTATTTTTATTTTTTATATTAGTAAGTGTATTATGTAAATATATATAGAATCATAAATATTAAAAAAATATGAAAATTTTGTATAAAAAATCTTAATAATAAATTGATGAGATTTTTTAAATAAAAGAGGCTGTTAAAATGCTTATGCAATACTTTAAAACTATGTTTGGCATGGGAGAATTGAAAGGGAATGATTGAGAAGGGGAGGAAATAAGAGAGGATTGAGTTTCATTTTCTTTTTTGTTTTAAGATGGAAAAATGAGGAGAAGAAAAATAGATATAATATTTTTCCTGTGTCCCACCATTCTTTTTTTTTTTTTTCGTCCTCTTCAAAATGGAGAGAATTAGTAGAGAAAGAGAATTTTTTTTAATTATTTTTATACCTTTCTTTTTTAAAATATTTATTATCTTTTAGGAGTGTATAAGTAATTTATCATTCATTATCTTTGTGTTTTATATGTTGGAGCAAGCGCAACAAAAGTAGCAAAATATGAGGCAGATAACCAATAAATAAAATACTACCAAAGCAAGTAAAATAAAAAAAAAATGGCACCGAAAAATTTTAACTGGTTCACTCTTTGTCTAGGCTACATCCATGGGACCAACTTCGCAAATTTCTTTTGCTATACAAATAGTAGGCTTACAAGGAAAAGACTTCTCTAGAAAAATTATCTAGAGGTACAACACATATAATTAAAATAAATCTAAAATAATGTATACAAGTGTTTCCCAAACATCCTAAAATAATCTCACTATTTTATCACTCCCCAAAAATATTATCCTTCTAAATAATTTTTTTTTAAAGCAAAACTTTTGCTTTTTCACTATAAAACTTACGAACACAACTCACAGACACGTAGAATAAGCACTCACCAGCTCTCTATTTTCGATCGGCAGCAAATGCCAATTTAATGGCAATTATCTTCTGCTATTTATGCAGGTGAAAGTGCAAAAATCACAGCTTCAAATTTCTAAATTTCCAAGCAGGAGAGGATGAAAATCATGGCTACTTTATGTAGCCAATCTTGACCATTTCTCCTCTTCTTCTTCTTCTTCTTCTTCTTTTGTTTTTTTTATTTTTTTTTTCAATAATGTGGGCCCTCGTGTAGGAGAGACTCACCAACATTATATATGTATGGGTAAGCTTAATTTATAGGGCATCTTCACTTCCCTCTCATTCCGTTTTCTCTCTCAGAACACTTGACCTTCCCTTCTTATCTCAACACTTCAAGCCATGGGAGAGACGAAGGTACGGTAATTTTCTTTTTCAAAATAAATTATTATAGAGAAGGATTGTAAAAAGAGGACTTTCAGAATCGTTTTTCAGCAAGTTCTACGATTTTGCCTTTTTAACTTGGCATGGCACTAGAGGATCCATGTATTTTTGTTCCATTTTTCTTTTTTCTCTCAGTTTTTACCGTGTTAGAAAATCTAGGATCTGTTCGTTTATTATCTGATGTAACAGTACATTCTAATTATCTTATTATGGTCTAGATTTAATGTACGATTCCTTCAAATTTTTAAATTTAGTTCAGGTTACTAAGATGATCATCAAAGGTGATCTTCAATGCCCTAAATGCAAAAAGAAGATCAAGAAAATACTTTGTAAAATTCCCCGTAAGTGTGCATTTACTTAAAACATTATAATAAGAGTATTTATTTATTTATTTTTTATGCATTATGGTTTGTAATCATATGATATAAACTAAGTTATTTATATATTATGGATTTTTGAATGAGAGAAATACGAGACCAAATATATGATGAGAAGAACAATAAGGTGATGATCATCGTGATGTGTTGTAATCCTGAGAAGATACGAGATAAAATATGTTCCAAAGCTCGTGATTCGGTTGAAAGCATTGAAATTCTGAAGGAAGAACCAAAACCAGAACCAAAACCAAAACCAAAACCAGAACCAGAATCAAAACCACAGCAACCATCACCACCGCCGCCGCCACCGCCGCCGCCGCTGCCGACGCCGCCACCACCAGCTGTATTTTTCTATCCAGTTGTATGTTGTCCATGTTGTAATGGATTTGGTGGTCCATGCTGCCATGGAAGGCTACTTATGTGTCCCGATGGATGTGGAAGACCAATTTATGACTGTCATGGAGAAAATACCTTTGGATGCATAATCATGTAAAATTATAATTTTTGTAAGGATAAAATTCTTGTATAAGTCAGGTTATCATAGATTAAATAAGGATATGGTACAAATAAAATTTATATAAATCATTTGCATTTTATCCTCGTTTAGTCTAGTATAACGGGTTCCATATATACCAGCTTCTATCATAAGATAATAACATTCTGAAAAGGACGAATTCTTATATAGATCCTAATTTTATATATTAGATTACCTATGATTCATACTATATTTTCGTTTGTTATCAAATAGTGAATCTATACTAGTTTTTTTCCTTTATTACAGGACGATATATATGAGGTCATGATTCATAAATAGTAACCCGAAGAATGTTTATGGTCATAGTTTAGGTTCGAAGGTAGATAGGATAAAGCTTTCTGCTCAATTTGGGACTGCACACTTATGGTTGTGGGATTATGTGACAAAGACAAATGACTCAATAAGGTTGGTTGTACAGTACATTTTGGCAATTCTAATGTATTTCTGTTATTGTAATTTCACAAAGCTGTTAAGAGTCTTTATTTAATGAATAAAAGTTTCTAACAATCGTTTAAGAATCCATTGATGCATGATTATTGAAATGACGATTTTATAATTTATTGAAATACATAAAATCGTATAAAATCTTGTAAAATTAATAAAATCGTAAACGTATATAATCATACATCTAAATTTATAATTATATCTAAAATCTTTAATAAAATAATTTTGAATTCATTTTATTTAAAAAAATATATATATAAATTTATAAACTCGTAAAATTATATAGTTTACTCTTTATGTTAGCAACTTTCCTACAGCTAGTCTCGATCGCTTCGAAAGCTGTGGGGTTTTTGTTGTTGAGTTTAAGGGGGAAAAGAAAAGGTGACAGTGATCCGCTTAAAGAAATCTTGGAGATTGATTCAATGAGTAATATTAATATCATTATCCGAACTTTCAGTGTTTTTTTTAATTATATATATATATATATATTATTAATCAAATTTACAGTTTGACCTCTCATAATTTATAGTTTATACATGTACTCTTCAGCCAATAATGTGCACCGCGTCATATTTTTAAAGATAATATAAGCGGTATTCAGATATAGAGGCAGGACCAAAGGCATATAGGGCATCACCGACATCATCAATACCTCTCCCCCTTCTTTGTACAAGTCAAATTGAAAATTTAAGAAGATTTTTGATATTTTATCTTGACCCTTATGATCCTTAAAAACTAACTTTTGTTCTTAAGAAAAATTATTTTTAATTATAATGGGACAAGGGATTTAAACCTAATACCTTTCAGTTGAAAGATTAAATGAGGGCTAAAAGGCTATTGGTTAATAATGATGCATTTGTGTCTTCACATTTGACATAGAAAAAGAGAAAAAAAAAAGAAATAAATAAAAATTATTTTTTTCCAAAAAAAATTAGGCATATTATTAATGTTTTAAGATAAGTTATAGTAAGTTACACTTTTGAAATTACATTTGAATAAATTTAAATATAAAAAATTATTTGGTTTTTATTAATAAAAGAAACGAAAATGAGCATGATAACCAATTTCAATTTATCTGTTACAACTATGATATCTAAATATTTAATAAACTTCATTTCTTTCAAGTATCTATTAATAAAAAAATGTTGTCATTATTTTTTTAATTAAAATATCTTGTTTTCATTTGTTTAATTGGCTTGTAAAAATATAATTGAAAAAAATTCATGTATTTAACATGCGTTAAGGTAAAACATAGTATGTGTGTAAATAAAACATTATATAGAGACTAGTTCGGAAAATGAATCCTTGCTTCAAAAATTATAACTTATTTTCTTAAAATAGGTCAACTTTTTCCATAAAAAAGGAAAATATTTTCCCTACAATGGTGTTTTCAGCCTAACGATTAAATAAAAAAGAAAACGTAAAAAACAAAAGTATAAATATTGCAATTTGCATGTTGCCAATTACAACTTTTGCAATTTTTATTTATTTAATGTATTTAAAATGCCATATGAACATATCAATTGGAGGGGCTCATCGATAATTATCATGACTTAGTATTTACAATTAATGCCAACACCTGCCGACATGCATGGTCGTTTCATAGAAAAAAAAAAAAAAGAATAGTGTATATATATATATATGTATATATATTGCCGCAAAGAAAAAAAGAATACTATAATTAATGCATTTTAGGACAATTCTTTCGGCAGTCCCCTTGGCCCGATCCTTGTGATAACTTTGATAAGAAAATAATTTAATTGATTGTGTAATTAACAATTTAAATTTTAAGTATAAAATTTCATAAATAAAACTTAAATAGGTTATGATATTTAGCAATTTGAAACTTTAGGTATAAAATTGAAAAAACTTAAGGTTTGTATAGTTATTTTGCCATCGTCCCATAAATCAAATAGCCTTTAATGTAAAAAAAAAAAAAATTAAAAGGAGGATTTATTATAGAATTGGTCAAGAAATAGAGTTATTTTAGGTTGCACCACCCTATCACTTATAATTTTTTTAATATATTTGAAGAAAGGTCCTTAATTAGAAAATTGAATTCAATTAATATGAATAGTGTAACATTTAAAAAATTTCATCTAGAATTTGGCAATATCAAACATGTATTGTTTCCCTTCTTTTTCAAGAGAACATGTAATAGGTTGTTAATAATGCAAAAAAAATAATAATAATAAATTTCTTAATGTTAGTAACAAGGTGCGTATAATACCATGATAATTTTGTTTTTTTCCCCCGCAAATAATGCAATGACAATTCAATAGAGTGAAAACGATAGATGCATGTGACAGGAAGAAGGATGTGTGAAAAGAAGAAGACAATACATTTGCTTTTATTATTCATGTTTATGATTATGTGATAGACCAAACAACATAGGAACTTCACTCAATGAAAAAAAAAAAAAAAAGAAGAAGAAAAAAACTATTATGAAATGAGGTGTCCAACAATGGGGTTTTCCTCTTAATTATTCTTTTCTTATCCACAACTACTAGAAGCTATACAAATATCACCATGTTTGAGAAAGATACATTTATTGTCTTCTTGCTAGTGGCCAATTGTGGCATCATTTTTCCTAACAATGCTTAATATCATTGAGGAGAAAGAAACGAGGAAGGGAGCAATAAAAGGAAGGAGGAGAGAAGGATAGGAGCAAGGGTTGATCACCTTAAGGCAAGATTTGAACTTTTGTTACAAATGGGCAAAATAAAAGATAAAGGTAGAAGAAAGAGTCAATCAATTTATAATATGATCGAAATTTTAGTTAGACTAAAATAGAAAACATAAGACAACAAAAATGTTAACAAAAAGAGAATTTGGCACATGAGATTTATGGTAGAAAAATCCTAACCACAAGGGTGAAAAAACTTAAAGTAAGATTGAAGATATATAATGCTATATATTCTCACAACTCCAATGAAAACCTTTAAACAATCAAAGTCCCATACAGATCTTATGGCTCTCTCATAACCCATAATATATATTGAAGCATATTCAGTATTTATTGCATTGCAAATGCCCAAACCTTATACAAACACATGAAATCACTCATATCATATTCATTTAAGAAATGGATTTCATTTTTTCCCTTACTCCATGTGACATGACATATATTTGATATTAACAATGTTGAACAAGATGGGCACATCCCCATGTAATGGCTATTCATGGGATTATACTAAAATATAACATATCACATAACTTAGTACATATTAGAAGTTGTATATCAACTTTGTGCAAACCATGAAATTCAATTAATGCCACGTAAGAAATTTCATAAAATACATAATTCCCCAACTTACTTTGTGATCCATACACAATGTACAATTTAATATTATCATATAAATTTAATGAAAGAAACTTCATACCACGAATTATAATAAAAATCACATAGATAAATTGTCAATTCAATTTTCACCTTTTTCATTTTCCAATAACATTACATTCAAGAATCAAACATTTATTATTTGTAGTGACTTTTCAATTTTATCAATAAAATACAATTTAAGATCACATAAACTTTTAATTTGAACAAATCACAAGAAATTATTTCCCCATGAAGAAAATACTATACCTCTTCTTGTTGATCATATAAAGATTAAAATATATAATGATTCTAACATTCAAATAAAAAATTTCAACCATTGATATGATTAGATAAGATATAGGTTACTTATTTTTATACTCAATCCAAATTCATTACTCTTGGAAATACACAAATGAAGACATCCTCCCTTAATTTTCCTTTTCTTTAATGAATAAAATACAATATTTTGATTTCATAAAAATGTTTGCATTCATTCTTCACATATGACACTAAGTCATACTATATAACTATGAAGTGTATTTTCAATTCTTATATATGGTTTCATAGAAACATGTATTCAATAGATAGCATTCATTTTGAACACAACTTATATAGAAATTTAGTCAAAATACGTATTTATATATTGAATATATCAAGCAGTTAATTTTTAATCTTATAATCTTCATCCATTTTTTGAAATCAAATTTCATTTTATCTATAACAAATGTGCAGTAAAGATCATACCGATAATGTTTCACATATGATAGATAAATTTAATTGCAAAATTTACATGGAAATTGGTCATCACCATTAGTTTCTTGAACTCTTGCATCCTTATGGTATCCCATCTTCATTAACATGAAGTTTGTTCCATCAAAGCATTCCAATTTTCTAAAAGTTTTCATTACAATTCTAAAACTGCACTCCTTTCACTAACTTTAATTCAAATTCTCTAAGATTGTTAAGGAAAAGTATGGTTATTAATAATTCATTGAAGATTGTAAATTTGGTTTGATGAAACTAAAAACAAAGATAGACTTAGAGGTACGAATGAAATCACTTTTCTTAGAGAATTTATGCCTTTACTCTAAGTTCGCTATGGGATTTGAATACGGAATTTTCTCAAGATACAACTAAGTCTTGATACTTGAAATAGCAAATATTCAAGTATATACCACACTTGAAAGAAATTTGAGATGTATGTGTATTTATATTTTGCTAAGAAGAGAGGAAAAACAAAGAGAAGAACTCATCTATATATAAGTATCATTTCTACCAAATGCAAAACATTTTATACAATAACTAGATATTCTAACTATCACAACTTTCTCCAAGAGTCACATTATTTGAATATGGGTTGCATCCTTTGGATTTTAAGTTAGTTAGCTATTAATTAATATGAATCATCATTACGAATGGATACAACCCAAATACATAAAACTATTTAAGAAATTCATCAAAAGTTGCAATCTTTCAAAAATAACCGTTGAAATAAAATTTAATGTATGATAGTGAAGATCAAGGGCATGCTTGCTATGAACACCATAATTTTATTTTATTCTTCTTTTTTATTTCAAGTACAAGATTTACATTGTAGATTACATAATTAACAATCTATTTTCATAGCTCGTGTTGTGATGGATTTGGTTGTCCATGCTACTGCCATGGAAGACCACTTATGTCTCCCGATGGATGTGGAAGACCGATTTTATTAATGTCATGGAGAAAATACCATTGGATGTACAATCATATAATATTATAGTTTTTGTAAGGATAAAATTCTTGTATGAATCAGATTATTATAATTTAAATAAGAATACAATTCAAATAATATTTATATAAATCATTTGTATTTTATCCTCGTTTAGTCTAAACTATCGGGTTCATAGATACTAGCATCTATAAGAAGATAAGAACATTCTAAAAAGGACAAATTCTTATATCGATCCTAATTTTATATATTAGATCACCTATGATTCATATTATATTCTCGTTTGTTATAAAATAGTGAATCTATACCAGTTTTTTCTTCTATTACAAGACAAGATAAGATTTCATGATTCATAAATTGTACTCCCAAGACTGTTTTCGTCATCTTTTAAGTTCAAAGGGTGTATCGGATAAAGCTTTTGCTTTTGATGGATCACTTAAGGATTGAACACTCGTGGTTCTGGGATTATGTGACAAGACAAAAGAGTCAATAAGGTTCGTCATACTACGGTCTATTTGACGATCCTAATATGTTTCTGTTATCGTAATTTCACGAAGTTGGAGTTTTTATTTAATAAATAAAATTTTCTATCAATCGTTTCATAATTCACTATTGCATGATTATTGAAATCGTAATTTTACTATTTATTAAAATGTATAGAATTGGTAGAATTATAAATTATGTAAAATTTATAAAATTATAAACACATAGAATCATATACATAAATTCATAATTCTATTGATATCTGAAGAGTGAGTAGAAAATTATCGAGTCATTTGGATATAGTTGAAGAAGACGAAAATGAAGAACAGAGAGAAGTCAGAAAACAAAGAAAAATGACAGCTCAACCTTCTGTGTTCTATTATTTGGTACAGCTATTTAAAATATCTTGGAGTTGTAACAACTTATTACAAAACTAGAGGAACAAAAACAGAACTTACTATATATAAAAACAAAAGATAAAAGTGACTAATATAAATAATATTATCTCAATAAAACCACACACCCCCCCCCGCGCTGCACCCCCTGTCACGGTCCTAGACTTTTCGCTAGCACAATAGAATCGTGCGACGCTTACTGTCCTACCTGAGTAGTAGTAAGCAAGCCTAACGCAGCAATATTCGGTTAACAATCAATCTCAATATCTGTAAGCAACACACGTAGACAACAGTAAGTAACCAACAATAAGTAAAAAGGATGCGAGAAAGAATCAATCTGAAAATGTATCACACTTTATTAATCTCATGTACAGGCAACAGTAAAGTATGTGTGGGGGTTTGTGTAAACTGGGATATCATTGACTGTGAGCAATCAACCGGTGAGTAAGAGCTTCTATCTAGAAGAATACTCATACCCCCACACACACTTTACTATTGCCTGTACATGAGATTAATAAAGTGTGATACATTTTCAGATTGATTCTTGCCCGCGTCCCTTTTTTCTTATTGTTGGTTATTTACTATTGCCTACGTGTGTTGCTTACAATATTGAGATTGATCGTTAACCGAATATTGTTGCGTTAGGCTTGCTTACTACTACTTAGGTAAGACAGTAAGCACCGCACGGTTCCATTGTGGCTAGCGAAAAGTCTAGGACTGTGACAGTTGGTATCAGAGCTTAGGTTATTCCAGTGGGAACAACCATGACGTGACAAAAGAGTTTGCTCGAAGTCTAGAGGCTTTGAATGTGCAGGTTACGGATATTTCTCGGTGTCTTGATGCCTTACTGCCGCTTAATGAGAGGATGACTGATGTGGAGACATCAAGTCAAGAAATCACCACGAAGGTTAGTGAGATGGCTAAAGAATTCAGGGGCGCTATTGCCACTGTTCGGGAGGAATCTCAGGTAGTTGTTAAAGGGTTGAGAAACGGGTTGGTGAGATATGCCACTGTAGAGATAGTGGAGGAGTTGAGGCAACAAATCGCATTGCTTACGCGAGCTGTTGCAAATGCTCCCGCCCAAGCTCATGCTCAAGCTCCTGGTAATCAACCTAAAGTGCTTGAGCCAAAACCATTCACTGGCGTGAGAGATGACAAAATGTTGGAGAACTTCATCTTCGACATGGAACAATATTTCATAGCTATGGGACATAATGATGAGGGCACAAAGGTCTCCGTAGCTACTATGTTCCTAATTGGTGATGCCAAGCTGTGGTGGCGTACCAAATATGAGCAGATACAGAATGGTACGACTCATGTAGATACATGGGCACAGTTGAGGACTGAGTTGCAAACTCAATTCTTCCCTGAGAATGTTGAGTACAATGCCAGGAAGAAGCTACGTGAGCTTCGCCTTGGCGATGACATCCGGTAGTATGTTAGAGATTTTTCGGCACTTATGCTTGATATCAAGAGTATGAGTGAAGATGACAAGCTGTTCTATTTCCTGGAGGGATTGAATCCATATGCCAGGAATGAGTTGCAGAGGCAACGAGTAGAGAATTTGACTCAAGCGCAAACAGTCGCTGAGCGCTTGACAGGCTACACCAATGATTCCAAAGGGAAGGGTGTGTCATCGGGAAAACCCAAAAGTGGGGGAGCCTCAAGTTCTAACAATCACGGTAATGGAGGGGGCCAGAAGAAATCTAATGGTTCTCGACAGACGGGGAAAAATGGTGCTTCAAGCAGTGGCAAGAAGTCAACACTTGCTTATTTCCTGTGTAACGGACCTCACAGGGTAGCAGAATGTCCAACTAAGGCTGCACTCAATGCCCTAACGAAGAAGGCAAAGGGTGTTTGTCTGAATGAGGAATCTGAGGAAGATTGTGAAGAGCAGCCCAGGATAGGAGCTTTACACATGTTGTCAACCGTTGGGAAAGCCTCCACAGAGCCCAGCAAAGCCAAGACTGACAATGAACTGATGTTTATTCAGTTGCACATCAACAGCAAGATTGCCAGTGCAATGATTGATTTGGGAGTGACACACAATTTCATTGATGTACCCGAAGCACAGAGATTGGGGCTAGTGTTATCTAATGATTCTAGCCAAATTAAAGCTGTAAACTCCAAGGCCTGTCCGGCTCAAGGAGTTGCAAAGAGTGTGAAGGTGAAGGTTGGAGATTGGAGCGGGAATCTCAACTTCACTACTGTCCCTTTAGATGACTTCAGAATAGTCCTGGCGATAGAATTTCTGATAAGTGCTCGAGTTGCTTCCTTGCCAGCAGCTGATTGCCTAATGTTTATGGGTGAGAAGCCATTGTGTGCCCGTTCAGAGGAGGAAAGCTGGTAGTGGGAGTAGCAGAGGTAAGAGCATTGGGGCAATGATGCTTTTAGCGCTTCAATTGAAGCGAGGGCTCCAGCGCCAAGAGCCAACATTCCTTGCTGTCTTGACAAACAGGAGGATGGAAGGAATGCTAAGATTCCGGGGGCAATTCAGAGTGTCCTGAAGGAGTATGGTTCTATTATGCCTGACAAGCTCCTGAAGGAGTTACCTCCAAGAAGGCTAGTGGATCATGAAATTGAGCTAATCCCAGGGGCCAAACCACCTGCCAAGGCTCCATATAGAATGTCGCCTCCAGAACTAGCAGAATTGAGAAAGCAGCTTGATGAGTTGTTAGAGGCGGTTTCATTCGTCCATCGAAAGCACCATACGAGGCTCCTGTTTTGTTTCAGAAGAAGCATGATGGGAGTTTGAGATTGTGTATTGATTATCGGGCTCTCAACAAACTTACAGTGAGGAATCATTATCCCATTCCTCTTATTGCTGATTTGTTTGATCAACCGAGTGGTACAAAATACTTCACCAAATTGGATCTTCGCTCAGGGTATCATCAAGTCCCATTGCTGAAGGAGATGAGCCCAAAACTACTTGTGTAACCCGTTATGCGGCTTACGAATTCCTGGTGATGCCATTTGGTCTCACTAATGCTCCTGCAACTTTTTGTACTTTAATGAATAATGTTTTTCGTGATTATCTGGATAAATTTGTTGTTGTCTATCTAGACGACATTGTTGCGTATAGCAGGACGTTGGAGGACCATGTGAAACACTTGCAGATGGTATTTCAGAAGTTGAGGAAAACCATCTGTACGTGAAGCGTGAGAAATGTGCTTTTGCCCAGAAGTGCATCAACTTTCTTGGGCATGTGATTGAAGAAGGGCACATCAGGATGGATGGAGCCAAGGTAGATGCTATTTGAGAGTGGCCTGTTCCAAGAAGTGTCACTGAGCTATCTCGTTTCTTGGACTTGCCAATTATTACCGGCGGTTTGTAGAGGGGTATTCCAAGAGGGTTGCTCCCTTTATAGATCTTTTGAAGAAGGATCGAGTATGGTCTTGGAATGAGGAGTGTCAGGCTACCTTCGAAAGTTGAAGCAGGTTGTGACAGAAGAGCCGATCCTTGCCCTACCTGACATCTCCAAACCTTTTGAAGTCCACACGGATGCCTCTGATATCGCCTTAGGTAGAGTGTTGATCTAGGAGGGCCATCCAGTGGCATATGAGAGTCGGAAGCTGAACCCCATTGAGCACAGATACTCAGCACAGGAGAAGGAGCTGTTAGCTATTGTGCACTGCCTCAGAACGTGGAAGCATTACTTATTAGGGTCGAAGTTCCTTGTGAGAACTGATAATTCTGCTGCTAGCCATATTCTTACTCAACCGAAACTATCAGCCAAGTAGGCGAGATGGTAGGAATTCCTTGCAGAGTTTGATATGGAGATTGTGTATCGCAGTGGGCGTATAAATCAGGTGGCAGATGCTTTAAGTAGAAGAGTAGATTTGGCCTATTTGGCCAAGATAGCCCAACAGTCTGCTAGTCGAGTTGCTGGTACTATCCGAAAGCAAATCAAAGAACACTTAGGCAAAGACTGTTGGCTAAGAACTTGAAGTAGTTGATTGGAGAGGGCAAAACTCGCAGATTTTGGGTTGAAGGTGATTTGATCTACACCAAAGGTCGATGCCTGTATGTTCCCAAGGTGGGAAACTTGAGGAAGGCGTTCATGAGGGAGTGCCATGATACATTGTGGGCTGGTCATCCCGGATGGCAGAGGATGATGAGCTTGTTGAAGCAGGGTTATTACTGGCCGGATATAAAGGAAGATGTGATGAACTACACCAAAACGTGTTTAACTTGTCAGCAAGACAAGATCGAAAGGCAGAAAACTACGAGGTTATTGGAACCTCTTCCGATGCCTTCTCGTCCATGGGAGAGTGTTTCCATGGATTTCATCACTTGCTTACCTAAAGTAGGTGAACTCTCATCCATCTTGGTTGTAGTAGACAAATTTTCAAAGTACGCTATCTTCATTCCAACCACGAAAAGTTCGAATACAACAGAGACTGCCCAACTTTTCTTCAAGCATGTTGTGAAGTTTTGGGGTATGCCTCAAAACATTGTGAATGATCGGGATGCCAGATTCACAAGGAAGTTATGGATCGAATTGTTCAACATTTTAGGGTCCAAACTCAGTATGTCCTCCAGCCACCATCCTCAGAGTGACGGACAGACAGAGCGGTTTAATGGGATGCTAGAGGAGTATTTGCGGCACTTTGTTGCTGCCAACCAGACGAATTGGGTGGATTTGCTAGATATTGCCTAGTTTTGTTTCAACATCCAGCAGAGTTCTTCCTCCAACAAGAGCCCTATGGAAATTGTTATGAGTCAGCAACCACTGTTACCCCACATAGTAGCAGCGCCGTATATAGGGAAATGCCCAAAGGCTTATATGTTTGCAAAGGATTGGAAGTAGAAATCTGAAGTTGCCAAGGTCTATCTTGAAAGAGCTTCCAAATGCATGAAGAAATGGGCAGATTGGAAAAGCCGCCTATAAAGTGGAGCCTCCTAAAGGGTTGAAATTTCATCCTGTTTTCACGTAAGTGTTTTGAAGCCCTATTACTCTGACATGGAAGACCCAAAGCGAAATGAGTCAAAGCGGCCGAATATCAAGTTCAACTTCAACGTCAGAGAATCCGTCGAAGACATCCTTGCTGAACGAAGTGTCAAAGATCCAACCAATGGAGCAGTACATACTGAATACTTAGTGAAGTGGAAAGATCGTGGAGAAGAAGACAACAGCTGGGAGATAGAAGGAGATCTTATGCCTCATGCTAAGAGGAAAGCAGTTAAAACAAGGAAGACTCAAGCATTAGGATCAACCTCCAGCACACCTTGCCGAAGACGTCAATAGATTAAGTGGGGGAGGGTGTGACGATCTCTTATATATTAGGAGTAGATGGGGGGATTATGGTAAA
This sequence comes from Combretum micranthum, assembly GCA_024138025.1. Taxonomy (NCBI): domain Eukaryota; kingdom Viridiplantae; phylum Streptophyta; class Magnoliopsida; order Myrtales; family Combretaceae; genus Combretum; species Combretum micranthum. Next base: position 71,309 of record JAMXBD010003419.1, on the reverse strand, counting down.
TATTTTTATTTACTTATTTTATTTTTGGTGTTGCCTCCTCATCAATTTTAATGTCTCCTCCTGTAAAACCACAAAAGCTAATAAAGCTCTTTGTGGGGGTGTGAGTACTCTTCTAGATAGAAGCTCTTACTCACCGGTTGACTGCCCACAGTCAATGATATCCCAGTTTACACAAACCCCCACACACACTTTACTGTTGCCTGTACATGAGATTAATAAAGTGTGATACATTTTCAGATTGATTCTTGCCCGCGTCCCTTTTTACTTATTATTGGTTACTTACTGTTGCCTACGTATGTTGCTTACAGATATTGAATTGATCGTTAACCGAATATTGTGCGTTAGGCTTGCTTACTACTACTCAGGTAGAACAGTAAGCGCGCACAGTTCCATTGTGCTAGCAAAAAGTCTAGGACCGTGACACCCCCTCCCCCCCTCAAGTTGGATCGTAAATAAGACCCAACTTGAAAGCAAACTGCAACATGACTTGCTCATGAACAATCTGTGTAAAAACATTGGCTAGCTGCTGTAACGAGGCAATATGAAACAAACAAATAAAACCCTTGGATATATGATCACGAATAAAATGTATATCAACTTTGAAGTGCTTAGTACGTCCATGTTGATAAGATTACTTGCAATTTGAATGATTGATTTGTTATCACAAAATAAGGAAATGGGTAGAGATACTTCAATGAGTAAATCAACAAGAATATATGAAACCCATAGAAGTTCTTTGACAGTGAAAGCTAAGCTACGGTACTCAGCTTCAACAATGAAGTTGATGTCGTAGGTTGTTTCTTCGACTTCCATGAAACAACAACTGAACTAAGCAAAAGACAGAAACCAGAAATGGATCTCTTGTCCACAACACAAGATGCCCAGTCAGCATCAGAGTATGCACAAAGCTGCAATGGATTATTAGCAGGAAAGAATAGACCAACTGAAATAGTTTGCTTCAAATATCTGAATAAATGTAATAAGGCAGCATAATGAGTACTTCTTGAGGCAAAGATAAACTGATTAAGATGGTGGACAATAAAGGAGATGTCTGGTCTAGTCAAATTAATATAGCAACCGAGCAATGGCTCGACATAGATATTTGATCGAGAAGAAGGTCACTTGTATCACGATCTAAGTGAAAGCCAGCAGGTAAGGGCATTTTAACAGGTTTGCATGTTGTCATCCTGACATCACTAAGAAATCAGTAATATACTTATGCTGATGAACATGAATTCCATGTGAAGTACAACACAATTTTTAAGGACTCGACCCCCTTAACTCATAGATTAAGCGTGCCAAATCCCCCAACCATGCATAATATTCAAGTATTAGAAAATACTCAAGTATCATACGTAAGGTCGTCTAAAAAAAAGTGTTTGTAATGATTGCTTGCTTAAAAATAGATATAACATTCACATGATTTGAATTAAGAACTACTACCACTATTCTAGTAGTAGGTCATTTCATATATATATACAAAACATGCATCATACACATTGATTAAGGATCTCCTAAGGATAGCTCCAACATATAAAGCTTACATACATACAATCTACATTACATAAACAACTTAAATCAAAATACATTCCAAGGCTTAGCAAATAAGCCTAAACACTTCACAAAATACATCAAAGTCCTAAGCATCTACTATTAGGTCAAACTCATAGTCATCCACAGAAGCCTTCCAATCAGTCTCATAGCCCATATCATCGTAGAGCTCATCATCATAATCACCTGCAAGATAGCAGCATGAGCTAAAGGCCCAGTACACAATAGTGTAAACAAATACATATGTCATGCACACTTAACTAAATGCAATACAACAATTCACAATAACTTCATTAACTTTAGTTAAGTGAGTAAAACAACATTGGAGTATTTAAACTCCGATTCAAGCTTGGGAATTCTAGGGTTCCTGAGTAACAGCAGCTGCTCAGGGGGTTGATATAGATAGACCAGATATCTATATCTCCTATATTTAATCGATAAAGATTATTAATAGCATCATCTAGGGTTCACACTCCTTTATACACTCCACTTATCCCGGTCTATAACATCAATTAGTTCAACGGTCTAATACATGAACTAAAACATATTATTTCTTCCAAGTCTAAGTAGAAAATATACCGATACAGTTAACCCCATTAGCTATCCACTTAGTACTAAGATAAACCACCATTGCATCATGGATTTGTGTCATTGCATCATGATAAAGATTCGGGCTAAGTGCCTAAACTACCGTGTAATTACATCCTGACAAGGTTGTCGCTCCCTAGATCTGGATTCAACGACGTAAAGCATAACCAATTTCAATATCTTTTCATTAATCTTTGAATAAGGTCAAATTGTTACATGTCTATCCTAAGCAACAATCAATCAAAGTATTGTGTACCTGGTTCGGATTGAGAATCGATGGGAATCTCTAACCGAGTATCTATCTCTGTTCCACATAAATCAACTATATCACATCACTATCCTAAGTCAAGCTTATAGTCACTAGATTAGAACTTCGGAAATTATTGAATCTTATGTAAAAACAATCCAAAGTTATCACACGACATATATATATTATATATATATCATACAAGGCAAATCTTTCTTCATATATCATGTATTGGAAGATGTTAGAAGAAGTTAGTAAATTGAAATTTATAGAGCCCACACCGGCAATTAACGCCGGCAATGCAAACCTCAACGCCGACGATGTAGGATCATATGCCGGCAGCTTAAGGCGGCGTTAAGAAAAATACATTCTATACAGAACCTTTGAGTCTTTACATCGGCAATTTCGACTGCAATGCCGACGTTTAAGATAAACTTTAAAAGATCAAAAGTCAGAATTCTAACACGGCGACGTACGAGACGGGATACACTGTAACTCGTATTGCAGAATTCCTTGTTTTCCAAACACAAAATTTTTACTTTTTAACTCTTCTAACTCATTCCAAACCACAATATAACCTTCCTAATACATGATATAAGAACCCTATATCACTTAGCATACACAAATTTTGTTCTAACATCATTGAAATATACTCCCCCTCCGCAACCACTAAAATATACATAACACTATAATTTCATTTACTTCACCTCCATTACTCCAACATGAATCTACTCTTCAAAACAACTCAATAATAACAACCTCTCATCACTACAACTGAACACTATCCTTGCACTTCCATAACAAGTCCTAAGCTATCTCAACTTCATAATATAACAATACACATATATTTCAACATATATTAAGTTTGACAGAAAAATTCATGGATTAAAGAGAAATAAGGCACTCTAATCAAATAAACTTATCTTAATGTATATTTGAGGCTTGGGGAAGGATTCTTGGTGTGTTGAGTCAAGAAAGCTTAGTTTGAATGTTGAAAATTTTGTCTTGGAGGAGTTACGAATTTCTCTCCCTTTGTTCTGTTTTGGCTTGTCTAAAGTATGCAAATGAGGCTTTAATGTTTATCTAAATCTATATTGACTTTTGTGGCAGATTTGTGATGGGCTTGGCCTTAATTGGGCTTAGATTTGCGCTTAAGAGGGCTAAAAATCTGCTAAGTTAAGGGCTTAAGTTTTAGTTTAAAAACAAGCTTAATTCATTAAATATTAATCACCCAATAACCATTTGCATTAACATAATAATTGGTAACATAAATAAACTATCATCCTAAATATATTACCATAAACTCATATATAGTTATTACTTTCTAACACATATAATTATATCAAACACCACACTTCACACTAAACATACACACATGTAACAATCAAATTTAACATGCATTAATTATAAATTAACTTTGGTCATTTCACAATTCAAGTCCTAAAAAAGATCTAGCTTCTCCTAAATCCTTAATAGTAAATTCAAAATCTAGGTCACGCTTCAAAGCTTCTATTTCAGCAAGATTAGTTCTAGTCAACAACAAATCATCCACATAAACAAGGACTACATGAAAACCGTTTGAATCATTCTTAGTAAAAAGGGAATAATCATTCTTCTATTGGACAAAACCCCATCCAACTATGAAAAGTGACAGTTCATGATTCCACTAACGAGAAGCTTGCTTCAACCATACAAAGACCTCTTTAATTGACAAACTTGAGAAGGATCAGCCTTATGATAACCTTAAAGAGGATGCATGTATATTTCCTCATCAAAATTACCATGTAGAAAAGCATTGTTTATATCAATTTAATGCAATGGCCACTTCTTAGCACTTGCAACAGCAAGTAAAACACGAACAGTGCCCAATTTTGTAACCGGACAAAAAGTATCAGGATAATCTTCGCCCTCTATTTGAGTATAACCCTTTGCAACCAAGCGGGCTTTATATCTATCCATAGTACCATCTGATTTAAATTTAGTTCTATAAACCCATTTCTAGCCTTCTTACCCTTTGGTAGAGAAGTAAGCTCCTATGTTTGATTATTTTCAAGAGCATCAATTTCCCTATTCATAGCATCAATCCATTCACTATGTTTAATGGCCTTAGAATAACAAGTTGGTTTTAGAACAGCTAATACATTTGTTAACAAAATCATATAATCTTTGGGATAGTGTTTAAAGGTAGATGAAGGAAAGGATATGTGACAGTGGAAGAAAGAAAGTTAGAACTTACCAATGTAGAAGAACTAGAAGGATCAGAGATTGTATGTTCATAGTCATTTAACCACTATGGCAAGCTGCAATTTCTAGTAGATTTCCTAGTAGACTGATGAGTTTGATCAGAAGTAAGTTGCTAATTTAAGGAATCAGCATCAACATCAACGGAAGGAGTAACAATAGAAGGAAAATTAGAAGAAAGATAAATGACAGAATCATACTGAGGAGCATAGGAATTAGATTCAGAATTTTGGTAAGGAAATATATCCTCGCAAAACTATACATCACGACTCACTATAATACGCTTTTTAGTAAGGTCAAAAAGCTTATACCCTTTGTGACCTTGTAAATATCCTAAAAAAAACACATTTAGCACGTCTTACATCTAATTTGTCCCTTTTAACAGTAGGAATCGATGAAAACAAAGGCACCCCATGACACGTAAGTGAGAATAATCAGGTGCATGACCACATAACATTTCATTAGGTGTTTTCCATCCTAAAATTGACATTGGCATCCTATTGATGAGATAAGTAGCTGTCAAAAGACACTCACTCCAAAAAGACTTTGGTAAATTAGCATGTAATCTTAAAGCTCTAGTGGTATCTAACAAATGATGATGTTTCCTTTCAACTCGACCATTTTCATGTGGTGTATAAACAGTGGTACATTAATGAAGAATGCCAAGTTTACTAAACAAAGATTGAGATTCTTGAGAAATGAATTCGGAACCATTATCAATTCAAACATGCTTTGGTGTAATGTTGAAATGGTTATGAACATAAGAGAAAAATTGTGTTAAAATTGAAGGAACCTGAAATCTATTATTTAGAACATAGGTCCAAGTGCAACGACTATAGTCATCCAAGATAGTAAGAAAATAATTGACTCCACTAAAAAAAGTGATTTTATATGGTCCCCATAAGACAATGTGTAACAAATGCAAAGCAAAAGGAGAATGAGAAGAACTAGGTGGAAAAGGTAAACGATGTATCTTTGCTTGCTTACAATTCTCACAAAAAAAAAATCAGACATATCAATAGATTTACACATATCCAAGTGTGAAAGTTTGGATATAGATGAATGACCAAGCCTTGCATGAAGTAAATGTACAAGGCCATTTTTATTACATGAATGAACAAAAATACTAGAATTGCTAAGAGCAGTAGTAGTATCAATAGAACCTGACCAAAGAACATACAATCCAAGACTTTCCTCAGCTTCTACAACAACGGTATTAGTTCTCTGGTCCTGAAAAATACATGAACGTTCATTTAGTGAAATGGTCAAATTATTGTGTTTAAGAACTTTACTCATTGAAAGTAAATTGTATGTAAAGTCTGGAATAAAGAAAACGTCATGAAGTATGAGAGTTGAATTCAGCTGAATATCACCAGTTGTATGAACTGGTTTCATAGAACCATCGGGTAGTCTAACCATTATGGGATTGGGTAAAGTTGTTTGATGGAGTAAAAGTGAAGGAAAAGGTGTCATATGATCTGTTGCACCTGTATCAACTATCCAAAAACCAAATTTGTCATTCAAAGTATTAAAACACGATGCGAACAAAGAATTAATGATACCTGCACTATTCATTGTGTTGAAGACAACTCCTTCATAATATCCTTACTCATTTTTCTGCTTCAAGAGTTTTAACATCTCATGACACATATTTTGTACCATGTTTGTGTCTACACCTGTCTTGGAATCTTTAACACTATTGCCGATGGAGTCAAAAGGAGTTTCCACTACATACATATCACGATCTACTTTAGCAGCATAGAGAACTCTCTTATTTTGCTTGATATTCTTTTTACCCTAGTACCATTCCGGATATCCAATAAGTTGGAAGCAATTTTCTATCAAATGCCCGTCATTTCCACAATGTTGCAAACCATCTTACTTTTCAGTTTCTTTCTTTTAGCACTATATCTATTTCCATCCCTTGATATTGTAAAATCCATAGTTTCTAAAGCTCTTAGACTTGTTATTTCCCTTTGTTTCTCAATTTGTTGTACAAGGTAAAAAGCATGATTAACAGTAGGAAGTGGCTCCATTGATAAAACTTGATTTCACACATTCTCATATACATTCCCCAAACCCATCAAGAATTGCATTAAACGAGTTTGTGACTCAAAAACAAAAACTCTCTCTCTCAAATTACATGTGCAATAATCCATTCTTTCACAACTACATAAAGGATACACATGTAAAGATTGTAATTCAACCCATAACCTTTTCAACTTATTATAATAAAGTCCAACACTCAAATTTTCTTATTTCAAGTTGCATATCTCCTGTTGAATTTGATAAACCTAAGGTCCATTGGATTAATCGTATTGTTTATTGGCTTCATTCCATAAATCTAAGGAGGATTGTGCATATAAGAAATTTTGTGACAAATCGCTACTCATAGAGTTTAAAATCCAGTATCTCACCATGTTATCACATCTAATCCACTTCACGAACTCAGGCAAATTATCATTAGGTTTAGGTAAACTACAATCTATAAACCCTAATTTTAATTTCGCACCTAACGCCATTTTAATCGACTGATGCCAAGCAAAGAAATTAGATCCATTGAAAATTATATTTCCCAAACACATGTTCGGATTATCATATCCAGACAAAAACAGAGGATCAAATATGCTAGAATCATTTCATACTAAATCCGTAGAGTTCGCCATGATCAAAACTGAAATACCCCAAACCTTCACATATATTAGAAATTGGGTTTAGATAGATTTGAATGAATTAAATTAATCATAGGATATAAATAGACAAGTTGACAAAGTTAGATTAGTAATTAATTAAATGAAATTTGAGATTTGAAATCTAAATTCTCTAAACAAGTCATTGAAATGTTTAGAGAATTCCTAAATCCTTGATTCTTAGCCTAAACACTAATTCCTAAATCTCAGTAAAATTTGAGTTCATTTACTTGAATAAAAATATCAGTTCTTAAACCCGAACTCAAATTAAATATCTTTCATCCAAAATAGATTCCTAAATTAAGTTCTTATTTTAAGTCCTTAATTTCTAACCTATTGGTTCTAAAATTATCTTTTAAATACCCTGGAACTATAGATATTGATCAGATAGTTTTAAACTTATACTTTATTCGAAAAATATAAAATTTTCATTAAATCTTATCTTTTCTTTTTCCTTTTCATCTCCTGCTCTCTCTCTCTTCCTTCACTTTTCCCTTTCTTTCCTTTTAGCTTCTTGGACCGATGCTTTCCTTTCCCTCTTCCTTTCTTCTTCTTTTCTTTTCTTTCTTTTCTTCAAATCTCAAGATTAAAGCTATTTAGAAGAATAATCAAAGCTAGGAGAGAAGCTAGATGAAGGAAAACAAGTTAGAAATGTAAAGGAAGCTCAAGTGTACAAGTGTTCTAAAAAGATAAGTTGTTATTTCCTTGTTATCTTTGTTGTTTTATTTCTTTAATTGATGAATTGATGTTGAATTGGGTTGAGAGTGCTGTTTATTTATGTATTTGTTGGTTTAATGGTTGATGGAAGTTGGGGTTTGGTTGGAGGAAGAAGATGATGAATAGTGATTTGGAGTTGATGAAGTTTTGGAGATGTTTGGTGTTGTTTGAATGATGGGATGATCATGTAACAAGCTTTAGAGTAACTTTGGAATGAGTTTAAAGAATTTTAAGAAGTGTAAAATGCACTTTGAAAACAGGGGATTTCGTCATTTTTTTCGCTCCAGTATACACAACCTACTACACGAGCGTGTACATGGCCGTGTAGGCCTTGAAATTCTTAAAAGTTGCTCTCGGGTCATTTTTTTTACCCAACACGGCCTCGGTACACGGCCGTGTACCCGGTCGTGCAGACTTCCCCTGTTTCGCAGCTCTTTGTATTTTAGCCATAACTTTTTCATCCGACCTCTGATTGAGGTGATTCAAGTTGCGTTGGAAAGCTTAAAAAGAGATATACAATTTTAATGTTTTGAGTTTTTACAAATTCGAAACTTATCGATGCTTAAATTTTGATTCTTTCCAGCTGCAACACTTTTCAAAACAAAGTCAAAAACTTGTTTTTGTTTGTTAAATGTGTTTTTGCTTAGGAAATGGATCTTTTTGAGATAAAATGAGATAGATAAGTGATATTTGATGTGTTGAGTGAATTAATTCATGTAATTAAACATGGGTTAAGTAGATTTATAGATTTAACAAATAATTAGATTAAATCTAGAAGTTAGTTATAAAATGAACTTAGTTAACAAACTTAAGTTCAACTTGATTAAATAGACTTGAATGAGTTAAAATAAATTAGATTGAGTTAGTTTAATTACTTTGGCTTAGTAATTAGATTAAATGATTAATTCTAATGAGTTTGACTTAATGAACTCAATTAAACTAAAATGAACTAGATTTCTTAAGCTTAATCCACTTGGCTTGGCTTTTGAATTAAATGGCTAAGGTTAAGCTAAAATGGGTTAGTAACAAATAATAGAGTTAAATGAATGTGTTAGGGTGATCTTTGAATAACATGGGGAATATGTTGTTTCAAATGTTTTTTACTTGAAATAAATTTTTTTTATGAATCTTTTATATGCTTTTGTAATAAAACTATAATTAAAGTGAAAAGAAATTCTTTGACAGACAAAGGAGAACTGTCCATATTTTGGCGGGCGATATTCGCAGCCATAGTGGGGTTCCACATTAGTGTCTGATCAAATAGGAGTTAATAAAATGAGTTAGAGATTAGTGAATAATTGATATAAGTTCTTGTATGAATTTGATGAAGTGGATGATTAGTTTAGTTTAGTTTCTTATACGAACTTTTCATAACAGTGGTGGATATCTGATTTATCTTCTGGATTATCTTATGAAATTTCCTTCTGAGCTATGTTTGGATTCCATATTCAAGGTACGCAGTAACTAGCTTGTCTCTGTGTTAGGATAGGCATTTATGAAAACTATATATATTAAGAAAAACTTAATTGTGAGTGTTGATTTGTGTTTTACGTCGTTAAATCCAATCCCTGCCCAGGGTGGCATGAGTGCCTAGGGGCGCCCCCTCACAGATTGGGTGAGCCTGGGATGGAATTGGTATCCGGTTCGGGGAGCGGCACCCTGCTCAGATTGTGTTTTCTGTAAAATTATCTAGGAGATATAAGTATCCGAACTGCTTATATCAACCCCCTGAGCGTCAAGGTTGTTACTCAGGATCCCCCACTATCCTTGTTGCCCGGAGTTTGAATACTCCCGTGTTGATTTGTTTACCTTAAAGAAAGATAATAACTTGTGATTGTTGCATTTGCATTTAGTTAAGCTCGTGTGTCACTCCGTGTGTGATTGTGTTGCTGTGTACTGGGCTTCGGCTCATTCTTGTTGTTGTTATTCTTTTTACAGGTTTTGTTATTGATAAAGACGATGTTGATGAAATTGATGATGGTGTGGAGGTTGTTGATGTTGTTGTTCTTCTTATTGTTGTTGATGAGGATGGTGATGGTGATGATGATTGATGTGATGATGTTTGTCCCGGGTTTTGGGCGATTCTGAAGATTTGGGAGATGAGTGAAATGTGATAGGATCGAGACATTTCTTGTATTTTGTTTCTTCTTTTGTTTTGTTTTGTAAGAGGACTGGATATTTTTATACATTGTATTTTCTTTTAAGGGCTTGTTAATGCCCAATTGATTGTAAATGGTTATCTACCCCTAAGAGTAGATCATAAAGTGTTTTTATAAAGTTAGTTTCTTAGAAAACTGGTTTGCTCTGTAGGGAGTAGAAGTTTATAAGTTGTTTTATAAAATTTGATTTTCCGCTGCTAAATCCAGTTATCTGAAAATCTAATTAAACGATTTCACAATCTAAAATTGAAGCAATGTTCAACATAAACACCTTCTTTTAAGACAACCTTACGTATAATTCGTAAGAGTTATACGTGGTTGGGGACTTGATGTCCTTAATTTGAAAATTGAGCATGTCGGGTCTTTAGAAAAACAAGAAAGAGTAACAAGATCACTTACAAAAATAGAGAGAAGGAAAAAAAACTCTCATAGCCTGCTCTGATACCATGAAGAGTGAGCAGAAAATTATCGAGCTGTGTGGATACAGTCAAAGAAGACGAAAACGAAGAACAGTAAGAAGTCAAGAAAATAGAGAAAAAATGACAGCTTAACCTTCTGTGTTCTATTATTTGGGTACATCTATTTAAAATATTCTGGAGTTGTAACAAACTTATTACAAAACTAGAGGAACAAAAATAGAACTAACTATATATAAAAACAAAAGATAAAAGTGACTAATATAAATAATATTATCTCAATAATATCTCTACTCAAAAGAATTTTGAATTCATTTTATTTAAGATAAAATATATAAAAATTATAAACTCGTAGAATCATGTATAATGTACTCCTAATTTTAACAACTATGCACTTGCAGCAACTTTTACAATGCTAGTCTCCATCGCTTCAAAAGCCGTGAGGTTTTTGGTGTTGAGTTTAGGTAAAAAAAGAAAAAAAGGTGACAGTGATACACTTAAAGAAATCTTAGAGATTGTTTTAATGAGTTATATTAATATCAATATTCGAACTTTTAAGTATTTTTTTTTTAATTATATATATATATATATATATATATATATAGTGTGAAGTAATTGGATATCAAATTGAATAAAATTTTACTAATCAAATTTACAATTTGAGCTCTTATACCTATTTGGATTTTTAGATTTCTATCTGTATTATATCAATATAAGTTCGGTATAGGTTTAGTTTGGTCAGTTTATGAGTAAAATTATCAAATTTTTTTTATAGATATTATATCTATCTCGGTTTAGTACAAATTCAGTATCGATTCAATTTGAAAACGACACCAAAACAATACCAAAACTACAATCCAAACAATCTCGTGTCATACTTTTAAAGATAATATAAGCGGTATTCAGAGATAGAAGGAGTACTAAAAGACATGGGGCATCATCAACATCATCAATGCCTCTCCCCATCCTCTATTCAAATTAAATTGGCAAATTTAAAAAGATATATGATATTTTATTTTAACCGTTATCCTTAAAAATTAACTCTTGCTCTTAATAATAATGGGGATGAGGGATTTAAACATGATTCTTATTAGTTGAGAGATTAAATAAATGAGATACCACTAAGTTATAAGACCATTAGCTAATAAGGGTGCTTTTTGTCTTTACCAAAAAAAAAAAAAGAAGAAGAAGAAGAAGAAACAAATAAAAGTCACTTTTTCAAAAAAAAAAAAAGGCATATTATCCATGTTTTTGAGATAAGTTATGGTAAGTTACGATTTTAAAATTAGATTTAAATAAATTTAAATATAAAAATTATTTGTTTTATTAATAAAAGAACAAAAATTGGAGCACAATAACCAATTTTAAATTTATCTATTACAACTATGACATCTTTAATATTTAGACTTTGTTTCTTTCAAGTACCTTATTAGCAATTTTTTTTTTCATTATTCTTTTTATTAACAACAACATGTTTTCAAGTGTTGAATTAGCTTGTAAGAATATGTTGAAAAAAGTCCTGGTTTTTAACATGCATTTCATTTAAAACATGGCATAATGTGTAAATAAAATATTATGTAGAGACTAATTCAGAAAATGAATTGTCATTTCAAAAATTTTAACTTATTTTCTTAAAACAAGTTCAAAATTTTCCATAAAAAAGGAACATATTTGCCCTTACAATGGTGTTTTCTACCTAACGGATAAATAAAAATAGAAAAATGTACTTTATTTATTTATATATTTAAAAAATAAAAAAATACTTCTTTTTTGGCCATCAAATAAATGATACTTCTGAATCATAATTTATATGTTTAAATCATACGTGTATGAGTACATTCTGTAACTAAAATCAATCATGGATAATTTTAGCTCACCATTCTCTTGATAGAAACTACTTTAAAAAAAAAAAACATATGAACATTGTAATGGTTGTGCTATGGGTGTATTGGAGAGGCTTATATGCATGTAAAAAGTGTTGGGTGTAAGTCATATGGGCTTCCCCAGCGTTACCACTTCACAGTAGCATTGCCCTCATCTGTAGGCCCTGGAGTCCTTACCGGAGTCTGTAATGGTTGTGCTATGGGTGTATTGGAGACGCTTATATGCATGTAAAAAGGGTTGAGCCAAACCCATGTGGGACAATCCTTCACACCATGCGTAGCAGTGGTCCCCAAAAGGCTGTGCGCGAGAGAGTCTTCCCGGTAAGGACTCCGGGGCCCACAGATGAGGGCGATGCTACTGTGAAGTGGTAACGCTGGGGAAGCCCACATGACTTACACCCAACCCTTTTTACATGCATATAAGCCTCTCCAATACACCATAGCACAATCATTACAAACATACAATCAGTAATTACCACAAATATACATGACTTATTTAATGTGAGATGTAAACATAAAAAATTTAAGTGATTGACATAAACTATGAAGAGTTTTATCAATATTGATATAAATATAGGGGAATTTAAACGATTCAATTAAAATTTAGAGGATATAATTAGCCAAAATAAATATGGAGGATATAACTGAGTTTTCATATAAACATGAAGTATTTCTAATTTACTTACCTCCAACATAATTATAAATGATGCAAGAAGAAGTATAGCAAGTATTTAAATTCTCTTTTGAAGAAATAAAATTAACCATAAAATATCTAGATGAGTTTTGTTCCTGTTATTATTATGAATCAAGACACACCGAAGGATTAAAATTGCTTACGAGAATATTTTATAAATTACTCAGCAGTATATATAAGTCGAATTCTTATTCATCACAAGATTTTATTTTCTTGTTGGTCAGCTTGGCTGGTGAAATCGGATGGAAACCATAAATAACCGGACAGGTTACCTTCACAATAAATTGACCATCCACCTGGTAGTTGCTACCCAACAGAAGATTATTAGTGTCTCCATAAAAAAAAATAATAATAAAATAATAATAATAATAATAATTTATTTGTTTGATCCTATTTCTATCATTTTAATTTCATTTTTTTTTATCGTTCGTTAAAAACAGATAATAATAACAAAAAAAAAATTACTTATATAAAACATATTAAATACTAAAAAAAATAAATATTATACAAATATATACCAATAAAAAGTAAACCATCCAAATAGACCCAACTTTTTAAAAACTTACACAATATTATCACTTATTAAAATTTAACCGATAATTATAGTCACATTTTTGGACACATAGCAAACTAGTACCAACTTTTTTTTGTTTTTTCCCCGGAAAAACGCTCCATGACTGCGACCGTTATACAGCACTTCATGAATTTCAATGCCATCTACGTGCTGGCTTCACCTTATTGGCCAATAAAGTCATGCACAAGTCTTCCTCTTCATGCTTGTTAGCATCCATCGGCGGATTAGCTTACCTTATAGGGCATTTTCACTTCCCTCTCATTCCGTTTTCTCTCTCAGAACACTTCACCATTGCTTCACATCTCAACACTCCAAGCCATGGGAGAGACAAAGGTACGGTGTTCTTCTTTTTCAAAAAAAAAAAAAAGGAAAAAAAATTATAAGAAGGGTTGTAAAAAGAGGACTTTCTGAACGATTTTATATGATTCATCATTATGATTTTGTGGTGTTGATTTATTTTCCTTTTATCTTGGCATGGCACTAGAGGGTCCGTGTATTTTTGTTCTTTTTTCTTAATAACTCAATTGTTACTCGTTTATTATCTCAAGTAACAGGACACTTTAATTATCTTATTATGGTCTAGATTTAATGTACGATTCCTTTAAATTTTTAAATTTAGTTCAGGTTACTAAGATGATCATCAGAGGCGATCTTCAATGCTATAAATGCCACAAGAAAATCAAGAAAATACTTTGTAAAATTCCCCGTAAGTGTGCCTTTACTTAAAACATTGTAATAAGAGTTATTAGCGTGTATATATATATATATATATATATATGTATTTTATGCTCTATGGCTTGTAATCATAGGATATAAACTGACATATTTATTATGGTTTTCCGGACAAGAGAAATACGAGAACAGATATATGATGAGAAGAATAATAAGGTCACAATCATCGTTGAGTGTTGTAATCTGGAAAAAATACGAGATAAAATATGTTCCAAAGCTTGTGGTTCGATTGAAAGCATTGAAATTGTGAAGGAAAATCCGCCATCATCACCTAAGATAAAACCGCCACCACCACCAAAGGAAAAACCACCATCACCACCACCACCGCCACCAAAGGAAAAATTGCCACCATCTCTGCTGTTGCCGCCGCTGTCGCCGCCGCCACCAGTAATTTTCTATCCAATTGTATGTTGTCCATGTTGTGATAGATTTCATGGTTCATGCTATCATGGAAGGCCATGTATATGTCTTGAAGGATGTGGAAGACCGATTTGTGAATGTTATGAAGAAAATATTAGATGCACAATCATGTAATATTATAATGTTTGTATGCATAAAATTCTTATATAAATCATATTATTATAGATTAAATAAGAATACAATAGAAATAATATTTATATAAATTATATGCATTTTATCCTCATTTAGTCAAAATATCAGGTCTATCGTAAGATAAGAACATTCTATGAAGGACAAATTCTTATATAGATCCTGATTTTATATATTAGATCACTATGAATCAAATTATATTCTCGTTTGTTATAAAATAGTGAATCTATACTAGTTTTTTCCTTTATTACAGGACAATATATACAAGAGTTCATAATTCATAAATAGTAACCCCAAGAATGTTTAGTCATATTTTAGGTTCAAAGGTGTATAGTATAAAGCTCTTTGCTTTTTGATGGATCAATTTGGAATTGAATATTTGGACAATTCTAATGTATTTCTGTTATTATAATTTCATGAAGTTGTTAAAAGTTTTTATTTGATGAATAAAAGTTTCTATCAATCACTTTATAATATAATTTATTTGAATACATAAAATTGGAAGAATTGTATAAAATCCTATAAAATTAGTAAAATCGTAAACGTATAGAATCGTACATTTAAATTTATAATTTCATTTAAAATTTTTACCAAAACAATTTTATATCAATTTATTTAAAAAATATATCAATTATGAACCCATAAAATTATATAATTGGCCCTTGATTTTAATAACTATGCAATGATACCAGTGCTGGTCTCGATCGCTTCAAAAGCCGTGAGGTTTTGTTGCTGATTTTAAGGAAAAAAAGGAAAAAAAAAAAAAAAAAAGTGACAGTGATCCGCTTAGAGAAATCTTGGAGATGATTCAATGAGTAATATTAATATCACAATCCGAACTTTAAGTGTTTTTTTTTTTATATATATATATATATATATATATTAATAATCAAATTTACCATTTGAGCTCTCATAATTTATACATGTACTCTTCAGCCAATAAATGTGTGCCGCGTCATGTTAAAGATAATATAAGCGTTATTCAGAGACTGGGGCAGGACTCAAAGACATGGGGCATCGCCAACATCATCAATGCCTCTACCTCTTCTATGTGCATCTTAAATTTGACAAATTTAAAAAGATTTGTGATATTTTATTGTGACCCTTATCCTTAAAAACTAACTCTTGCTATTAATAAGGATTGTTCCTTTCATTATAATAAGGATGAGGGAGTTATATCTAATACCTTTTAGTAGAGAAATTAAAGGATAGATTATTAGCTAATAACATGCTTTTGTGTCTTCACATGTGATATAGAAAACAAGAAAGAAAAAGAAACAAATAAAAATTATTTTTTCCCAAAAAATTAGGTGTATTACTGATGTTTTTAAGATAAGTTATGGTCAGTTTCAATTTTGAAATTAGATTTGAATAAATTTAAATATAAAAAATTATTTGTTTTTATTAATAAAAGAACGAAAATGAGCACAATTACCAATTTTAAATTTATCTATTACAATTATGATATCTTAAATATTTAAGAATTCATTTCTTTCAAGTATCTTATTAATAAAAAAATTTTGTCATTATTTTTTATTAAAAATAACATGTTTTCATTTGTTTAATTGGCTTGTAAAAATATATTGAAAAAGTTCCCTATATTTAACATGCATTTAAGGTAAAACATAGTATAGTGTGTAAATAAAATATTATATAGAGACTAGTTGGAAAAACAAATTCCCGTTTCAAAAATTGTAACTTATTTTCTTATAATAAGTTCACTTTTCCCATAAAGAAAGGAAAATATTTTCCCTTACAATGGTGTTTTCAGCCTAAAATATAATAAAAATAGAAAAATGTAAAAAATAAAAGTATAAATATTGCAACTTGGATGGTGCCATTTACAACTTTTGCAATTTTTATTTATTTAATGTATTTAATATGTCATATAAACATATAAATTGGAGTGACTCATCAATTATTATCATGACTTAATATTTACAATTAATGCGCAACACCTTCCGACATGCATGGTCCCTTCATAGAAAAGAAAAAGAATAGTATTTTTTTTTTTTTGTCACTTCTTTTTTTGTCCTCAAAGAAAAAAAAAAGAATAGTATAATCAATGCATTTTAGGACAATTTCTTTTGGCAGGCCCCCCTTGCCCGATCATGGTGATGTGATTGATAAGAAAAAAAATTAATTGAGTGTGTAATTAACAATTTAAACTTTAAAAATGAAAAAGACTTGTCGGAGGGCACTAGTTGGCTTTGTCCAACCATGGGAATTTTAGGCGTAACATTCTTTTGCTTCGACTATAGGTATGAAATTTGAGAAAGCACATACAAAATTTCATAAATAAAAGCTTGAATAAGCTATAATATTTAGCAGTTTGAAACCTTCGGTATAAAATTGAAAGAAAACTTAAGGTTTGTATGATGATTTTGACACCTTCCCTAAATCAAATAGCCTTTAATGTGAAAAAATGATTTAAAATGAGGATTTATTATAGAATTTATCAAGAAATAGAGTTATTTTAGGTTGTCCACCCTACCACTTACATTTTAAAAAAATATATATATTTGAAGAAAGTCCTTAATTAGAAAGTTGAATTCAATTAATATGACTAGTGTAACATTTAAAAATTTTCAACATCAAACACGTGTTGTTTCCCTTCTCTTTCAAAAATCATGTAATAGGTTGTTAATAATGCACAAAAATAGTAAATTTCTTAACGTTAGGAACGAGTTGCGTATAATACCATAATAGTTTTTTTTTTTTTTTCTCCTCCAATAATGCCATGACAATTCAATAGAGTGAAGACGATGCATGCATGTGATTGAAAGAAGGATGTGTGAAAAGAAGAAGACAATCCATTTGCTTTTATTATTCAAGTTTATGGTTGAATAGACCAAACAAAATTGGAACTTAGCGGTATTAGTTACTTCATGGTAGTTGATAAATATATGTCCTCTCTTCATTTTTAAATGAACATAAATTAGGTACTTTTTATCCACAAAGCTTACTTCTCATATCAACTACTCATTACTTTTTGAGGCTTTTTAGCACTCCCTTAGTAAAAAAAAAAAAAAAAAAATCATGACGAAATGAGGTGTCCAACAATGGGTTTTCCTCTTCGTTATTATTTTCTTTTCTACAAATACTAAAAGCTATACAAATATCTCCATGTTTGAGCAAGATACATTTATTGTCTTCTCATTGACGGCCAAGGGAGCAATAGAGGGAAGGAAGAGAGAAGGATAGGAGCAAGGGTCAATCACCTTAAGGCAATATTTGAATTTTTCTTACAAATGGGCAAAATAAAAAGATAGAGGTAGAAGAAAGAGTCAATCAATTTATTATCTAATCGAAATTTTATTTAGAATAAAATCGAGAACACAAGACAACAAAAAATTAAGAAAAAAAGAAGTTGGCACGTAAGATTTATGGTAGAAAAATCCCAACTACAAGGGTAAAAAAACATAAAGTAAGGTTGAAGATATATAATGTTCTATATTCTCACAACTCCTATGAAAACCTTTAAACAATTAAAGTCTCATACAGATCTTATGGCTTTCTCATAAGCCATGATATATATAGAAGCATATTCAATATAGTGAGTTGCAAATGTCCCAACCTTACACAAACACATGAAATCACTTACATCAAACCGTATACAAACACATGAAATCACTCATATCGTATTCATTTAAGAAATGAATTTCATTTCTCCTTTACTCCATGTGATGACATATACTTGATATTAAAAATGTTGAACAAGATGGTTACATCCCATGCAATAGCTATTCATAAGATCATCTTACGATAGCCTCTAGAAAGGTTAAACACATTATTACCAAAACATTACCACTATCAAACTTATAAATGCCAACATGTCGATCAACATAGCTAACCACACAAGATCAACCACCTCCATAGCAAGCCTAAGCCATCATACCTCAAATCATACTTGAGTCATTTGTTTGCTCAATCAAACCCACTTGAATGGACACCACCACCACCACCCACCCCAGTGCGCCCCCCATCCCACCCTCCCACCCTCTCTCTCTCTCTCTCTCTCTCTCTCTCTCTCTCATATGCACTCACATATTGTTGAACTAATGGTTAAACTATGTATTTGATGATATAAAATAATTTATCAATTAAATGAACTATTTATGTTATAGTGTATTTTATGTAAGAAAAAGACTTTACACAATTACATTGATGAAGGATAAGATTGGGCACTTAGAGTGTTTCTCATTGTGCCACTCAAAATGCTAAATGGAGTTATATGGATTAAACATAAAGGCTTTTTAATCTAAATGTACATAAAGAATTTTAAAGAGACCTTCAAATGGCACTCAAGAGACATAGGAGGGTCTTATTGTTAAAAGAATGACATCATATGTAATATTCTTATTCCTATTTTTCCTTCTTTTGAGTTAATCCAATTAGGATTTAATCATTTATGGTTAGGATTAAAATGGAATAAGTCTAGATCAATTTTTTTTTTTAAATTTATAATGTTTCCATTGAATAATTGGATTCGAAGTTGTAGATTTATGCTAATTGAATTGGTTGGCATTAATTTGATGATACTCTTTGGGGAAAAATCAAATCATGGTTTAATCAATAATGGAGAGTTTCATTGTAAAGAATCTCAGGGTTGTTTTTTCATACAAGGGGTTAACTTAGAAATATGTGAGGTCAATCGTGCCCCTCCTTATGTTAACTAGTTTGTTCTTTGGAGGAGAAGTCGACCTTTAGTAGTTGTTAATCAATCAATCCCCTTTTATGGTCAAGTGCCCCCTCCCATATAGCATTGGCTAACTGTCCTTTTTATGTCAATTGGGCACCCATTGCATTTAGCATTGATTAATTTCACACACTTATAGGTTAGTTGGGTTAACATTTGGGAGAGATTGGTTAGAGAGGTCTGGTTACTAGTTGTGTAGCTAAGGCGGAAATTTAGCTATAGACTTAGGGTTCACAAATCCTTTAATATGATTAAGATTTTAATATCTTATGATATGTTTAATTTTAGGAATATAATCTTTCTCTAGTTATTTTAAGAGTGTTCAGTTAGACTTTAGGTATTTAGTGATTAGTGTGTCAAAAAATAGTTACCTAAATGAATGGAATATCAAAACCTTAAATTGAGTGATTTATGCTTACACCGACCATAATTACTAGGTCATCGTAAGTGGTGATTACCAAATTCTTAATTGTATAATTTCAATGAAGTTGCAATTCAGAGTGGTGTGATGGTATAAATTTATACTCTAATGTCGCCATATGTAAGTGTTTTTAATTAGGTGGTCATTGAACAATGAGTTGTTGTGATACAAGTATTGAGTCATAATGATACCATTGGATGCCTCTATGTATTGTTGCAATTGAGCAATTGTACTAATAATTAATGAATGATGCTAGTGATGGCATGGAAATAAGATAATTTTAGGATTACTTTTGGGATATTTGCAAGTACATATACCCAATGTATATGCATACCCGTGTATGTATGTATATGTACGTGCTAGACAGTCATGAGGAACTCCATGATTTAATACCAAGTCTATCGTATGTCATGCATAAACATGATAATAACTTGGAAATGTTGCATTCTGATCAAGTTGAATGTGATGTGCTTACATGGCATGTGTATACATGCAACGATCATGTGTTGAGTTTTGATTCATTCCTTATGGGATCTTTTCTAAATTAACAAGAGTGCTTGTAGCATGTGAGTGGGATTATTGCTAAATCACTAGATGGATTTAACCTATAAGTTGATACTGTGTAGATTTTAATGCATTAAGTTTCTTAAAGGGTTCATGTTCATAAAGTTTAATTTGTTATAAAAAAAATCTAATATTATGAGAACTGGAAGAGTAACCTCCTATAATGGTTATATATATATATATATATATATATTCGTACTAGGCTCTAAGCATTACGTCTCCCATTGTGATATGAGTATGCAACAAACTATTTATGTTCTTCCTTTTTAGAGCATATGACAATAGGGATATATTTTAGATACTTGATGGAATTTGGATTATGTAAGGAACCAAACTCCTAGTGAAAAATTTTGAGCTAAACTTTAAAAGAGGTTAAATAGAAATAATTTTGCAAATAAAATGCTCTAAAGGTTTTAATAGAATATAAGAGCAAGGATATTTATTTTACTTTAACATGAAAGGTACACATCTTGTAATAAATACCTTAATTATTTTTTTTTTTATGTTAAAATCCTAATTAGTAATTTTTGTTTTGGAAAACTTCAATTATTAGTTTGGTAGCTTGTTTCATAACAAAAAATCTTACGAAAATTTAGGATAACAACCAACTTCTTAAGCATATATAATCCATCAATTTTTTTTAGTTTGAATGAGAGAAAATAAATTTAAAATTATCCACTTCAACACAACTTAATAGGGTTTATATAGGTTGGTTTCTTAGAGAATATACCATCTTGTTTCCAAATCATGTTATAGTTTAAATAAGTTAAAATTTTTATTATAAACCTTCTAAATCAATTATTCAAGATGCAAGTTTAGGTACTAAACCACCACAAATTTTCTTATACACTAGTGTAAAACCCTATTACTTTCTTCCCTTTCTAAAACTCACTGTTATACATATCTTCTTCTTCATAGCAATCATGCACAACTTTTCTCTTCGATAGTCATAGCCTCCTAAAAACAAAAGGATATGCACTAATAATGGCTAATGCATGAACAAGTTAAATCCTTTAACACATAGTTATTGGATTCATCTTACTATGTGGATTGCTTTATTATATATACAAACTCTAAAATTCTACATATTCATAAGTATGAAATATCCCCAAAATTAATTTAAAGTGAAGGAATACGTAATTTGTCTCCAGATTCCTATCTACCAAATATACTTTATCCCTTCTTTGTAGGGATTTTAAAAGGATAAGGTCATTTCTTTAAAGCCCAAAGAGTACCAAAACAGTAAGAATTATAAGAAACACTTACTCTTAAATTTTGCAAGATTAGATTGTGAATTGATAGTAACAAAACTGTTTTTCTCGGTAGGAAATCAAGGAGATTGAACAAGATCATGAAATTGTTGAAGGTAAGAGTTTGGAATGATGAATTTATGATCTTGATGCATTGTTGACTATGAGTTATGCAATTGATTGGTGACTATAGATATCAACATTATTTTGATATATGAATAGGTAGGAAACATAAACCCATTCTTATTATGGGTGGTTTATGGATTGTTGAATAAGAATAAGAATGAATAATAGGATATGAAGTGAAAATGGAGAATCATGAAAACTAAAATAGGAATTAAAAGAAGAACTAGAACCTAATCAAGATTTGACCTAAAAATAAAAATTTGATAACTTATTGAAGATAATAAGCTATAGGTGTTTATGATTTTGGTGAAAACCTAATTATTGAAAGGATGTGGTGATAAGAAGTTAAAAATTGAATTTTTATGAGAGAACACATGGAGAAATACCCGTAAAATTAAGTTAGATCAATGCTAGATGGATCTTGGACTAATCCTTAGCAAAAATCAAAATTAAAGAAGATAATTAAATTAAGCCCCTTGATTAGATGGTCAAGCACTCTAGTTGATCATCTATAGTTAACTTAACTCAATTATTCACAAATTTACCTTACTCTTTAGTACACAAATTTAATTGAGGACTAACCTATACATACTTGTAATTTCAATGAAATATTTAGAAAATTAAGTTAGAAATAGATATTTGTGGGGAGAAAAATATTAATTAGATGATGTAATTTCTAAGAATTGGTTTCTAATACAATAATTTCTTATTTTATGTTAGGATTTTGGATTTTTAAGCTTTTATGTAAGTTGATAAGCATACCTTGTGTAAAGACCCAACATGTCTGATATTAAAATATGATATGTCAAATCCCTAAACACGTATAATATACGGATATATTATGCATAAGTTATCCAGAAAAGGAATGTTTATGTGAGTTACCTATTTAACCTGTTCAAATACATAGCTTTAATATACACTACTCAATAAGGAGTAGATACTTTAATGTAACAATCTATGGATACCAATAACTTGGTATCCCAAAGTTTACAAACCATTACATACTCTATAAGGAAATGTAAATAATTTATATTACATCTTAAGCTTATAAACAAGCCATGTTTACTATTACACTTTTTAACAAAACAAACTTTGGGTTGGACTCCTTGCCAGGAAAATAATAAGGTCGGTCCAGGAGTCCTAGTCATCACACTCTTTCAAAAAGTCCTTAAAGTCCATCCTATAGCCTAAGAAATCATAAAACTTGTCATCTTCAATACTTGAAAGAGAGAAAGTGAGCTCGATGCTCAGTACACAGTAACACAAACAAATATGATGTGGCATACACTCCTGAACTAATGCAAGGCAAATCACAATAATTATTTCTTTCTAATTAAGTCAACAATATAACACTGGAGTATTCAAACTCCAAATTGAATCCTGGGGAATCTGGGGGTCCTGAGTAACTTTAGCTACTCAGGGGTTTGATATAAGCAGCCCAAATACTTATTTCTCTGTTATATCCTCATAAAGAAAAAGTAATTTCATATAGGATTTATAGTCATTATCAACTTTACTTAACTTAATCAATAATATCACTTAGCTTAATTGTCCCCATAAACGTGAATTAAATCATATTATATCCTTTTAAGAATAAGAAAATGTTACAATGATACGATACCCCCTATCATTTATTCACCGAACCATTAAGAAAGGTCATTGCATCATGACTAGTGGCTTAAGTGCCTAAACTATCATGTTAACCTTGTTAATAGGGTTATTGCTCCCCGGATTGGATTCAAAGATAAAAAGCATAATCAATTCAAATAATTTTTAATTCCTCTTTGATTAGAGTTGGTTTAGAAAATATATATATATATATATATATATAATCTAACAATCAACAATCACATTACTATACCTTGATAAGTAGACTTATCAAGCAAAAGACCTGTATTCGAACTCAGTCGAGTACACTAATCTGTCAAAGAAACCATTTGGTATAAAATATTATTAATTCACAATAATAAATTAAATCATTAATTACTCGTTTAATTTTGACAAAACTCAAATCATTACACAACACTCTATTTACACAATTATAAATATTCACATTATATTTCTTTAGTCATTCATCTATTATTATTTTATTTATCTATATATATATATATTTTGTGAATAGTACCAGAGGTATGGCCACACTCATTACATAGGCCGTTATATAGATCATGCCCTCTATTCGGTTGTGATTTAGGTCATGTCCATCAAGAAAAAGAAGTTAAAAGAAAACACGAGCATGGAAAAGATCGTATTCAAGCTTTTTAAAACATCAGAGGAGATGGAGGCCCCTATTACGGCCGTAATCTAGGCCGCATTAAGTTTTTGAAAACACTAAGAGAAGATCACCAGCTTTGTAAAGGCCGTGATCAAGCTTTGAAAATTCATTTGACTAGATAACGACCTCAACAATGGTCGTGTTCAATAAGAAAAAAATTAACTCCAACAGCATAACAGCCTCTATCAATCCCGTGATGAACAGGGCAATTACCTTAGGTACTTGTTTCGAAATTTTTAAAGTCTTATGTTCTTTAACTCTCTACTAAGCCTATGTACATTAGTAAAAACATACTAGTTTGTCTATAAATATAACATTAAAGATCATCAAACTCATTTGTTCATATAAATTCATTTCTAATACAAAACTCAACAAACTTAACCTAAGAAAACACAATCTTATCATCTATGCTTATGAAGCTCTATTATTACTATAATCATCCAAGTTCTACTTATTTATCACTAACAACTTCCATATACATGTCATATCACCATAAACTTTATCTTTCATTTCATCAAACATTTAGAGTACATATATATATTGAAACACCTAGTTCAACATACATAATGATTTGCCCTTAATTCACATAGAATATCAAAATTCTACTCGTACATAACATTAATACCAACCAAAATCATAAATAAGCAAGACATACAAGAAATCCACTTTTCTTACTTGTTTGGCCACTACTAGAATTTAAGTTTACTTTTCCAACTTTCTTGGCTTTCTTCTTACTTCTCTTAGGCTTCTATCTTATCTCCTAGATTTGAATTTTGGTTGTGAGGGCTTAGGAGAAATTTTAATGGACAAGATTTTGAGTTGTTTTGAGCTTGATAGAGAAAAGAAATAAAGAAAGAGAGGATGGAGAGAGAGAGGGACTGTTTTAGATTGATAGTTGTTTGCTTTGTTGACTTTTGGGGCATATATGGAACTCTTTAGAAGGTGTATGAAAGTAGGCTTTGGGCTTTTGGTGTGTCTATAGGCTTGGTTTTTGTTATTAAGTTAGGCTTGGGCTTTGGTTAAAGACTTCAAAATCTTCCAAGCCATGCATCAACAACATACAATTTAATTTAACACAATTCTATAAACATACATATTTCTAAATTTTTTTCTAACGCCATATACATAATTTTCAAGAATTTTATACAAAAATAATTTTTTATATCATCAAATTAAATTATACTAACTTAACTATAATAATTAAATTCACAAGTCATCAATTAATCATAAGAAAGCAAATTAGTTTAGTATATTAATTTTAGATTATTTCACTTTGGTTATGGGCCTAATAGGTATAACACTAACAAAGTGAGCCACCCCTAACATCCTTAAGGCCCATTAGATGCTTTAGGTTGTCTTGGCCTAGGGACCCAAACCACCCATCGCCCTAGAGTCCTTAGTGCACTTGGAGTTAGAGACCTAGCCCAAGATACTCCTCCGGTGTGATACTCTTCTCCTGTGGAGCTCCCCTTTAAACAATATCTCCCTGACTCTCTATGCTATTTTAGAGGTGTACCACACCTCCTCAATTCTCTATGTCCCTAGGAGGATAATTTGAACCTCCCCAAGGGTATAATGACAAGAGTGATTGCCCTCCTAATTCAGTTACCCTCCTAGAAGAATCCACTTACCACCTCAAGTCTGGTTTAGCTACTAATGAGGGACCACACTAGATAATAGAAAAATATTCTATGGGTCCCATTCTATTATGGCCACCTTCTATTAAAAAAAAAAAAAAAAGCATTCGAGGGCTCAAGGTATGCCATCTAGACTAAACGAATCCTAAAGGATTTTGTTCCTTTTGATTCTCTCATAATCCAACACTAGCTTAAGCTTTGGAGTGGCTACACCAATAACCTACCCAACACATCACTAACGAGTCTTCTTTGGTTGCAGGCACATCCAATCTCTACCAGTGAAATATCACCTGCAACAATGTATATGAGTCTATGTTTATTATTGTTTGTTGGTTGTGCTTGTAGGTTTATCAAATTAAACAAGTTTATGCATATAAATTTATTGTGTGGGGAAATTAGAAATTACCCTCTTAAAATTTTACCTAGATATGGATCTATGTTCTGAACTTTCAAAGTGAGCTTATTGACCAATTAAACTTTCAAAAATTGGCATAGTTAAGGACACTTAACATTTTCTATTAAAACAAAAGGGGGGAAGTTATAAAATACCCCTCAAACATTCACTTATGTGTGGATTTATTTTATAAGATTCATAGAAAAATATTAACAATGCTTAATTGTGTCAATTTTTAAATGTTTAAGGAGTCCAAATGCTCACTTTGAAAGTTGAAGGGATGAATCCGCACCTTGCTAAAAGTTTGAGGGGGTAATTTACTAATTCCCCTTTCATTATGGACTTTTAGGTTTGATATGTGTTTAAGAATCTTGGATTGCTCAACGGTACTTTTAAAAATTTGTGGAACTTGTATCATTTGTGCTTGTACCTATTATCCTATTATTTGGTGTGGTGATATTTATTATTCTATGTTGTAGGGCAATAATGCTTGTTATCTTGTGTTTTGGGGCTATAGTTTATGTTTTTATAAAAATTTGTATATAAGAGGGTGTTTACAAATTCTTTTATTTTCTTAATTGGGTATGGGAACTATTCCAATTGAATTTTTTAGATTAATATTATATATTGAAATAATTAGCATCATGATTGTTTGTTATGTGTTGCATTAGAATATTTAGATCGTGTGTGGTGTGGCATTGCTTATAGTATTTCATTTTGAGTTTTTTCCATTTAAGATAATTTCAAATATTTCCTTATTCTAGATCATAGTTAATTGCTGGATATAAGCAACTACTCTTATTAGGAATTTTCATCTACTGTCTCAATCATCTTTAACTAGACCCTTGTAAGGGTTGAATCTAAACTAGAGACCAACTTGACCTACCCACAATAGGTATAACCTAAGACATGTCTCATGTTAGTTAGCTTAGATCCAATAGGGTATTGATGGGTCCATTAGTCAAAGTTGGATCTTTAGCTTAAAGCCATGGACCAAATAGGTCTTCAACCAATATTAAAAAACATAAACAAAAAAAAATCACATTCAAAGCTCAAATTATTTTGACATGGTAAAAAGCTATTTCTAATTCAAAATATTTAATATGCTAATGCTAGAAAGAAATAAATGTGTTTTAAAAATATTTGTGATTGATTTATATAAACTTCTTTTAAAAGAAAAATCTCATTCCTTAATAATGTGGTACTAACTTTGTCTTTCAATCTTCTTTATAACCTCTAGAGTTTTTTGTTATCCTAGATTGTTAGCAATACAAAGGAAGGATATGATTTTGTATAAATAACTGTGGATCCTTGAAGATTAAATATTTAAGAAAATGGGTTAAAGACTAAAAGGCTATTAGAGCGAAATCTTACTTTGAGTTCAAATTTTAACTAATTTGAAATTAAGATGTGTTTCTTTGTATATATTTTTTAATTTTAATTTTAATTAAGAAAAGGAAACCAAACAGGTTATGATCTAAGAACTCGATGGTGGACATGGTGTGTCCAAGAAGGCTTAACTTTTATTTTGAATTTAAATTCTATTTTATTTAAAATTAAAATCTATTTTTTATTTTCTAATACTAACCTAAAAAAAAAAGAATATTGGACGAGGTAACGGTTCTAAGATCTTACCAGGACCCATATATGATGGGTCTAGTTCTAGGTCCAGTTTTTTAAACTCGTGAACTAATGGATCTTAGTGATGTCAATAGGGATCTCAAATTGTGCAAGCCATATCTTTTGCCAAAGAAATAAAGGAGTATTGTGAGATTTACATAGGTTGAAATCTAAAAAGTCTTTGTTTTCTATTCTCACTTGATGTGAAGTGGGTGTGAAGTAATAAAAGATAATTATCAAAAAGCCCTTTTTAAATATGCTTAACAAGGATATAGTAAACAAAAACTTCTACATGTGATTTTTCTAAATCTTATCTATCCATGTTTGAATAAGAGAGGTTATTGTGGTCTTTTAGACCAAGTGGATCAAGGACCTACAAAACCCAGGTCATTCATGCCAGTTGCCACAATTAACATGTTCTATATTTCTCTCATTCAAAAGAACTAAAAGAGATACTACCCAACTGCTTAAAAGTATCACATATTTTGTTAAAATCCTCCATGATTTACAAAATTCATTACCAACTTGTAAGGCAAACACTATAAGTTTATCTCACTCAAACACATATTAAAAGTCAATCTAAATCAATTGTCACAAGAGTTACAAATCAAAGGCACACATGAGCTAATGTCTCAAATGATTGTAACTAATATGTCAAATGAAGCTTGAGGCGTTTGAAAAAATAGTATATCTGTCAAATCTCTATGAATTACCAAGAATTACATGAGGTACATTTATCAAAGAAATTATAACCCCTTTTCAAGACTATAAACCCCCACATTTACTGTAAACCTCACAAATTTAACCTTTCATGATCTATGCTGATGTATTTAAGAACACAATGAGGTTCTTTCTATTATTAAAGATACTAAAGACAGGATTTTGTATTTGAAACTTCTTGAATCAACTCAATAAATTAGGTCTTCTCAAGAACATGAACATATTGTATGTAAAGGCTTGAAAACACTTAAAACCCTAAGATTGCCCTTCATCTATGAAGCGTATAACATGGAAATCAATAAACACACAAAATAAAGGACTTAAGCTCCTCTTAAGCACCTCAATTGACCTAGTTTAGAGGAATCCTACAAGTTAAAAACAAGTTAAATTTTAGTAGAAGACATGTATCTAAGCTAAAGAATGCCACATGGAGTGCTAGTGGAGTGACACATGGAGCGCCCTTAGTATGACACTTAGAGCACTACTTGAGTGCCACATGGGTGACACTTGAAATGCCACTTGTCAAGCTTAGAAAGTGTCAAGTGTCAAGATAAGAAGCGGCCATATGTCAACATGAGAATACTTGGAAGAAACCCACAAGTGGAGAAGCATGGAACCGTGTATCACATGGAGGTTCTAACCACCTTATCATTTAGCTAATCTAGAAGACAACATGATTTCAACCTAGCCTATCCTATGGGCGTGTAGCTTACCATGGATATGTGTGAGTTCACATGAGGAAAATAAAGCAACTCTCTCATTACACATTCCCATGACCGTAAGCTTAAAGGAGGATGAATGAGCCACCAAAGTATCACATCAACTTATCACTAGCCTCATGATTAAGCAACTTGCAAGGGAGTGTTCACACCATGGCTTATCATGCTTGTCTCCTATCTCCATGGTAACAATGTCTAAATTTACTAAATGGACTCCTTGAGCATTAATGTGGCCGCATATCATGTACCTAGGCTAAGTAGCTTACTATTCAAATTTTTAAGACAAGACTACCCTTAAGCTAATAAGCATGTGTGGTTATTAAGGATGCAAATGGGGTGGGTTTAAGATGGGTCTTTTGAAACCCGAACCTGACTCGAGTCTTAATGGGTGTCTCAAAACCCAAAAAAAACCTATCGAGTTTTTTTTATCAATCCAAAACCCGACCCAATAGGGTTTTAAGGAAATCATAACCCAACTCGACCCGACTCCAAGATTTTCAATTTTTTTCTTAAAAAAGAAAAGCAAAAGAAAGAATTTTGTTTTAAGTTATTAAAATACAAACACTTATATTGAAAGAATGAATTTTAGATAATAATATCATATAAAATGATGCAAACACTTCATTTCCACTTACTTTCACATACATAGAATATAAATAGGATCCTTACTTTAATAACTTAATATTTTAAAATTTTTAATATTTTGAATTTATGTCGGGTCGGGTTTTCCCAACGGGTTACATAATAAACCCAAAATCCGACCCGATAACTTTTTGGGTTTTTAGCGGGTTGAGCGGTCGGGTATCCTATAACGATCTTTCCCGCTTGCATCCCTAGTGGTTATTACAAACTAGCTTTGTCTTGTGCAATACACCCCATGTGCGCTTAGAATTCCTAGACAATAGAACACGTTTGCCCTTAGCCACTTCCTTGAACAGTGCACAACAATAAGCACAACATAAACCATAAAGCTTTATAAATGCAAGCAATGTCAATGTGGTCCCATCTCTTTCCAAACCGTGCACCCTCTATGCTACTCAAAATCTAAGTGATAGCAACATCATTCCACAAGCTTTAGCATCATTAAGGCATCCTATATACCCTAAACCCCGCACTACACCACACGCCTATAATCATAAACTAGGAAGCGGCACACATACACCAACACTAGGATCAACACGCGCATGAACTCCACAAGCAAGGGTAAGATATAATTCCATTCGCATGTCCATGATCAAAATCATCAACTAACACAATTTATATCCTCTGTTTAAAATCTTGGCAAGCTAAGGAGTGAGGTGAAACCCTAAATTCCTCTTAAATTTAAGTTCATATCTATTGTGTAACACATGTTCTACATGCATAAGCATGATCTATACACTTGATTCCTATGAAAGCTTTAACTATCAATCATGAAGTACAACATGGAAGTACACGACCATGTAGCATGTCTAGGACAAGGGGCCATATTTTGTTAGAGAAGGCATAGCGCACGACTTGTTAAAATAGTACTCATCAAGCTATAAGACATGCATGTATCTGACCATAGATCTTATCAAGTTAGATTATGGAACTAAGTAGTAGTTGTATTCAATTATGCATGATGAACCCCTCGGATCAAACCATGACATGAATGATACATACATTTAATTCTTAAATTAAATCGATCTTATGAAAACTCAAATGATAAAGGTAGTTGCGTATAGAGTGATGAAGTTCCTTATCTCCATTAGTGATTTTAGGTGATACAAGTTTGATTGCATTCAAAACAAACCTATGTTATGAGTTTAACACGTATGAAATATCCACAAGAGCTTAAGATAGCTAATGCCAAAGCCTTAATCATGATGTGAAAATTAGCTTCAAACAAGAGAAACACGATGAAACTAAAGAAAGTGAAGTGAATTAGCTAGGTAAGTAAGGGAATGAGACATTTAGTGAATAACTTGGAATGTAGCTTTAAGAACCAAACTAATTCTTTGGGAAAAAAGAAAAACATGTGAAGCCTATAAAGTATAGGATTAAATATCTAAAAAGTAGACTTAACAAGCTTTCCAATGCCTATTTATTTATGGAAATCCGAGTTGAAATAAGAAAGTTATGGTAAAAACAAGATTTTGTTGTATCTTTACAAACCTTAATATGTGCGGGATGAATTTCCTATTATAACTTCTTTGAATCATCAAATTAAGATGAGAAATAGATAGTAGACTTTAAGAGCTTTGAAATGACTACTCATATACTAAAAAAAACTAGAAACGAACAAATGGCAACAAAAACCATAAAACTGCAATAATTCATATAGTTACTGTTACGTTTAGTATCCAAATCCATATTGTTAATAAAAACACATTCTTATTATTTCATTAGGATCTTTAGAGTCACCCTTGGATTTTTCAGTTGATTAATACGAGAGTTAATATGGACCAATGAGTAACTCTGATCTATCATGTTGTTTGTGTTTGTAGTTATAGTTGCACTATAATTATCTAGTAAAGAAAGAAATGAATGTGTGGATTGCTTTGAGAATTAGATTGATGCATGCTAAATGTTGTATGATTGATTTGATTAAAATATGTTATAATCAATGATAAGATCATGGCTTGCTATTACTGAATGAACATGATAAAGGAGTCTCTGATATTGCGTGATCACAAATAGATAAATTAATGCTTATTTGGACTAAGAATAAATGGTCATGCATTGCATTCTTGTATCTTTGCATTTAAAGTGTGATAGCCTGCTACGTATGAGCATTTCAGATATCTGATAACATGCTTGGATTTCTAGATGAAAATATCCTAGTTTTCACAGGAGTACCTTTGTTCTGATTAGTTCCACGGAAACTAAGAGGTATCAAAAGGAACACCGCTCGTGATATCAACAAGAAATGGCTTTTACTTAATGGTAAGTTCCACGATTTTGAAATATTTTAAATGTTTTATGGTAACTTTTTGTCTTGGTTCTTAGATTTCCTAGGCAAGGCAGATCATTTATGGTATGGTTCCTTCAACCCTAATGAGAAGGCGTAAATCTCTATCTCGTTCAGATTCCACTGTCTGAGCTTGCATCTATTCATATGTGTTATTCCTGCATTACATATGATTGTTAAAAAACTTGTTTGATTATTTTTTTACACTGTATGATTTGATTACATCACTGAGCCGTGATATAGCTCATACTCTCATAGATTTTTCAGGATTCGCTTGAGGCCTTGGCTTGTTCCATCAAGGAGCTTTTCTCCAGTAAGAAGCAAGATTTAGCTTGAAAGAAATGGAGGAGTCCTAATAGAATAATCTTAGCATTTTATTTTATGTTTTCTTGGAATTCAGTATGTAATATGTAAACAATAGACAATATAGTTGATGGTTTTATTTTGAGTTATATCTTGCATATTTACATTATTTCTCATCAAGGCAACTAAAGATTCTATCGCATGTCACAATTCCCTTAAAGGTTAGTGTGAATATATAATGGTGAACCTCTCTGATGGCCTAAAAATACAAGTTTTACAATAATCTTAATGGCATCAGTTTGATTTACAATTATAAAGCTTGCTAGGTACTCCTTGGGGTGTAATAAAGACGAATAAAAGTTCCTTGATATATTCTGTATATTTTCACACTCCATCCATGAGGCTGTAACTAATGATCATGATGTAGACTTGATAAAAGTAAGTTAATATGTGTCAAAAGTGGATGGTAAAATTAAATGTATTAACATAATTCCTACTTTGTGAGCATCGATGAAATTTATAGATTGAAAAGAAAAGAAATTTGATTTGAATCCTCACAACAATAGATTGGGTCTTACTGCTAATGCTTCAACCCATGTAGTAACCATCCTTTTATAGAAACTTTGTTTCTATATCATCAAGAAAGTTTGTTCAACATCTATGTGCAACTATAATTTTACAAAATTTATCATTTTTTTTTCTGTTGTAATTTTTTTAATTTTTTTATGAATTTATATCTTTAATAATGTTATTTGATTTAAATTCTCCTCTCAAATTTTGAACATAGAAATCTACCAATGCGAAGGTGAACACCTAAAAGCAAAGTCCATCTTTATTTTGTGTAAAACTATTATATTTGAGTTAGGAGCTTTCAATCACTTTATGAGTGTTATTTCTCTTACAAGAGAGAATTTTACATCTTTAATGTTTCAAACAATGATCTTATTAGAGGTAATTTAGAATATCTAGACTTTCTATAAGCATAGTGACAATTTAGAATCAAAGGTTTGTATACCCATTTGAATTAGATACAACCCTAAGGCTCAATGGCTATTTCTTAGGGATGAGGATAAAAAACCACATGATGGTCATTGTTTCATCTCTATTGTGGAACACTAGGGTTTTTTCTCTTAACATCCTTAAGGTGGTTAGCATTGTGATTGTTAGCACTTCTATACTCAAGTTCTTCAAAATAATTTTCATAATGATTTGCTCATCTACTTCCTCTAGTTTTAGTAAGTGGTTTAGATAATAGTCTTACTTTATCAATAGATAGTTATATTATTAAGAGTTAATGTCACAAAATGGTTCCTTAATTTTAATAAAATATACAATCAGGTACCTGAAGTTTAAAATAGATCAATTTAATATCTAAACTTTGAAATTGACAAATCTAATACCTAAAAAAACTTTTCATGCACGCTAAATTGCTAATAGTACATCCATCAAGTTCTTTGATGTACTAAATTGATCAACTTCAAAAAATTTAATATATCAAATTGATGAATTTTAAAGTCTAGGTACTAAATTAATCATTTTCAAATTTTAGGTACCGACTAAATATTTGGTCAAATTTCATATACTATTGGTATCTTTATTTTAAATTCTATAGCAGTCTCCACTTTCGCATTGTTTTTTTTTTTCCTATCACAACCACTTCATTCCACTTAAAATTCTTGGTTCACAAGGTAAATTTTGTCCTTCATAATTTCAATTTGTTTACTTGTTGTTGCAAGTATCTAGTTCAATCTTAGTATGCAGTCTTGTTCTTTTTTTTTTTTTTTCATTTTAATATCATTATTTCCAAAAATTTAATTATAAACTAGTGCCTAATGGGGATCATAATTTTTTTTTTTCTTTTGGTTACAACAGCATGGCCAAAGAACTATTACAATGCATGAAACCAAATTTAATATATGAAGTATGAGTGCCAAGATCGGATGTGAATGGTCCATCAGACCATCTACAATCAAGATCTTAATTTGTTAATTGTTATTTGCTACCGAAACCCAATCAAACATATGGATTTTTCTTCCTTCATCAAGACATTAACTATTGCCCCTGTGTGCCTGAAAGACATCCTCCCAAGTCTCAACATTTTTAATCTCACCATGTCTAATACCAAATATACCCTCCATGGTTGGCGCACTTGATAAGGCTTGTCCAATACAAACAAACTCCCCTCTCAATCTAACCAACGAAGAGGGGGAGCGGGTAATGGCATTTCATCTCAGTTCTTCTTCTTCACCTTCTCCAATCCTTCGCGACCACCATTATTCGCTTTACAACACTCTGTCGCCTCACTTTCTCAAACCCAAACCCAAACCCAAAACCTTCACATACCCCATAAACTTCAAACCTCTAACAAGATTCTCAATAAAAGACATGATTTTGGAACACACCCAGAATTCAAAAATCAATAATTTACAAAACCCAGATGGAAAAATCACATCTTCATCAAAATCCTACATCTGGGTCAATCCCAATAGCCCCAGAGCTTCAAAGTTAAGGAAGCAATCTTACGATTCGAGGTACAGTTTTCTTGTGAAAATTGCTGAGTCTTTGAACAATTGCAATAAAGATGATGTATTTGAGGTTTTGAGTGGCTTGGGTGACAAAATATTGGAACAAGATGCTGTTGTTGTGCTTAATAACATGGATAACGCTGATAATGCTTTGATTGTACTTAATTACTTTTTGGAGAAGATTAAAGCTAGAAGAGAAGTTATATTGTATAATGTGACTTTGAAAGTCTTTAGAAAGAGTAAGGATTTAGATAGAGCGGAGAAGCTGTTTGATGAGATGCTTAGAAGAGGTGTCAAGCCGGATAATGTTACTTTTAGTACCATAATTAGTTGTGCTAGAGTGTCTTCTTTGCCAAGTAAGGCCATTGAATGGTTTGAGAAGATGCCCCAATATGGGTGTGATCCCGATGATGTTACATATTCTACTATGATCGATGCATATGGTCGGGCAGGTTTTGTTCACATGGCGTTGAATTTGTATGACCGGGCTAGGTCTGAGAAATGGCGGATCGATGTAGTGACGTTTTCCACATTGATTAGAATATATGGGCAGACGAAGAATTTCGATGGGTGTTTGAATGTCTATGAAGAGATGAAGGCTCTCAAGGTGAAACCGAATTTGGTTGTATACAATACTTTGCTGGATGCTATGGGGAGAGCCCAGAGGCCTTGGCAGGTGAAGATAATATACAAGGAGATGATTGATAATGGGTTGACTCCTAGTGGGGCAACTTATGCTTCCCTGCTGCGTGCTTATAGTAAAGCGCGGTATGGTGAAGACGCTATGAGTGTTTATAGAGAAATGAAAGAAAAAGGGATGGAGTTGAATGTGATTCTTTACAATACTCTTTTGGCGATGTGTGCTGATATTGGCTATGTCAATGAAGCTCTTGAGATTTTTGAGGAAATGAAGAAATCCAAGACTAGTCAGCCTGACAGTTGGACTTTTTCATCCATAATAACCATTTATTCCTGCAGTGGGAAGGTTGCGGAGGCTGAGGCCACACTTAATGAAATGTTGGAGGCAGGATTTGAGCCAAACTTATTTGTTTTGACATCACTAATTCAGTGTTATGGCAAAGCCCAGCACACTGATGATGTCGTGAGTACATTTAATCGACTTTCAGAGCTTGGTATAACTCCCGACGATAGGTTTTGTGGTTGTCTTCTAAATGTGATGACACAGGCACCACCTGATGACCTGAGTAAACTTGTCAATTGTGTCGAGAGGGCTAATGCAAAGCTCGGTACAGTGGTGAAACTTCTGGTAGAGGATAGCAAAGGTGATGTTAATTTCAAGGAGGTAGCCACTGAGCTCTTTAAGTCAATCAGTCCTGATGTTAAGAAAGCTTACTGCAATTGCTTGATTGATCTTTGTGTTAATTCCAATTTGCTCGAGAAAGCATGTGTGCTTTTGGACCTCGGGCTGTCCCTTGAAATTTACATGGATATACAGTCACGATCTGCAACTCAGTGGTCTCTACATCTAAAGAGCCTTTCGCTTGGGGCAGCTCTGACCGCATTACATGTGTGGATAAATGATTTGACTAAAGCTCTGGAGGATGGAGAGGAGCTCCCACCATTACTTGGAATTAATACAGGACATGGGAAACACAAGTACTCAGACAAAGGTCTAGCAAGTGTTTTCGAGTCACACTTGAAAGAGCTCAACGCACCATTCCATGAAGCTACCGATAAGGTTGGTTGGTTTTTGACAACAAAGGTTGCTGCCAAGACATGGTTAGAGTCCAGAAGTTCGGTTGAAGCTGTTGCTTCTTAATCTGGTTTCTTCTCTTTTGAGAAAACTTACTTCAATGTCCATAACTTGTCAAGGTCCTCATGCCTGCAATTGAGGTTTCACATCTTTGAGGGAAAATCTTTTTTGTGAATTAATAGCTCATTGACAGTCTTAAGTGAACTTATGGACACTGTCTCACTGGGAAGCCCTCAGATTTTTTCTTTTTTTTTGGCCAATGAATTTTGCTTTGGTTTCATCAGGTACTGTAATGTTTTTCATTTCCCTCATAGAATTTAGAATTAGAGTTTCAACAGCATATGTAAAGAACAAGTTTTGCACTTTTTCAGTATCAACCCTTTCCTTTACTTGAATAGTAGTTTTGAATATTCTTATGGAAAAACGAGGCATAGTCTTCATCTGGTTAAGCGGTGCTTTCTAGAAAAAATTGAAGACGTTTTTGAAGGGGGGAATAGGGTCTAAGAGATGCCGCACAGAATGTGTATTACTTGCACACTGCGATAGTTATCTCAGGAACTAAACACAGTGGGTAGATTTCAAATGTGTGTACATTTAGTTCATTTTTTGGTTTCTCTATTCCTATGATGGGCAATTATTAAAGTTTAAAACAAAAAATAGGGTTATGCCACCATAATATTCAAAATCATACACTTATAGTAATAGCCGGAGCATTGGAACATTAAGTATAGTAGAGACATAAAAAATTTGGAAGTAACATTTGACAAAGAGTTCAGATGCTTTTGACCTAAATACACACACACACACGAAATAATTGCTGAAAAATTGTAGAACCAACACACCTTCTTTGTCATGCCTGAACTTGTGACAGAGGCTTGTAGCATAACGGATTGCACGTTGGATCCTGTCGAGTTTAGATTATAGAATAGAGTAGAAATGCAAGAGGGAGAGATGAAATTTAAGGGGTATAAATACATAAATAAATAACTAAAATATAAATTACATAATTTATTTATAATATATAACTTTTATTGCTTTTTCTATTTTATACCTCTTCATTAATACCTTTTTGT
Source organism: Combretum micranthum (assembly GCA_024138025.1). NCBI lineage: Eukaryota > Viridiplantae > Streptophyta > Magnoliopsida > Myrtales > Combretaceae > Combretum > Combretum micranthum. The sequence goes on along the minus strand of JAMXBD010003419.1, from coordinate 33,296 downwards.
ATTATGTTTTTTCAATATTTTTTTTTCGTATTATTACATTTTATTAAATATTACCTATTGATATCTTTCATCTTTTGTACCTATTCATGATGATCTATATACATTCTTCTTCGTTATTAGCTTCTTGTATTATGCATTTTTTAATATTGTTTTTTTTTTTGTATTATTGCAATTTGTGAATTATTACCAATTTGTATCGGTATCTTTGGTCTTTTGTACCTTTTCACTTTTACTAGGGTGCAGACGAGTTGAGCTTTCTAAGGCTTGAGTTTAGCTCATTTGAAAATTATTAAGCTTGAGCTTGAGCTTAACTTTTTATCAAGCCTGAAATTTAGACTTGAGCTCGGCTGGTTCAGTTAAACGAGCTTTATTTTGAAGTCAAGCTCGATTCATTTACAAATTGAGTGCAAGCTAAGCGAAGATTTTTATCAAGGCTAACGAGTTTTTTTATCAAGCCTGAAATTAAAACTCGAGTTAGACTCTTTTAAATAGCCCATTTTTCATTTTTTAAACCTAAAAATAATATATAAGGTTGTTAAATATATATACATTTACATTAAGTGGAAATTAGTTTTTTTTTTAAATTGGATATTAATATATCATAAATATAGAATTTATAAATTTGCTAAGAGCCTATTTAGGAACTAGCTTGCGAGCTTGAATCAAAGCTCCAGTTCGATTTATTTACTAAGTGAGCTCGCGTAGCTCAACTTATTTGTAGCTCTAACTTTTATGTAAAGACCCGACCTGCTAATCCTTAAGACTTAGCAAGTTAAGTCCCCAACCACATATAATACTTTCGTATTATATGGAAGGTTGTCCTAATCTACAGTTATGTGAATTGTTTGTTTAAAACTACTAAAACTTGTTATAAAAGCTTTTACAAAAGGATTACTCACTTGAGTAATCTATTTACATAAAATAGTTTAAGGAAATATTTACATCCTTGTGTCCAGCATAGGAGACAACAAAATATACATAAGTTTTACAAAATGAAGAAAATAGACTTTAAGTCTTTTAATACAATCCAGGCTTAACTAACAAGCCTCTATTGCAAAATACAAAATACATTTGTTAAACGAACACATGAAATAAAGCTTTCTTCAAAAACTTCTCGCCACAGGGTCCTACTCATCCCATTCGTCCATAAACTTCTCCCAATCTGACCCGAATCCCATATCATCATAACAATCATCATCAACACCTGAAAATAGCAAAAGTGAGCCAGAGGCCCAGTACACAGCAACACAAACAAAAGCAAAGCCATACACACCTATACTAATGCAATGCAAAAACAATTGCTTCATTTATCTTTCTTTAATATTTCTTAAACAAATCAACACTAGAGTATTCAAACTCCGGGACAAGCTGAGGATATCTAGGGGTCCTGAGTAATGCTCACAACGCTCAGGGGGTTGATATAGGTAGCCCGAATACCTATATCTCCTAGATAACGTTACATTGCAAATAATAATCTCATCCAGGTTATATAGCCGTTACTCAGCCTCACTTAACTCAATCCATAATATAAAGCAATTCACATGCTCCCATAAATATTGAATTAGATTATATTATTTCTTCTCAAGAGTAAGTAAATGTTGCTCGGTTATACATTCCTATCGATTATCCGCCGAGCCTAGTCATTGCATCATGACTATTGGCCTAAGCGTCTACACTAACCTATCATTGCATCATGATAAGTTACCGCTCCTCGAACCGGATTTAACGGTGAAAACACAAGCAATTCAAGCAATTACAGTCATTTAGAACTTATATCAAATTTAAGTATGCTATCCTAACAAGCATACAAGCAAGTTACTGCGTACCTGTATTAGCTTGGGAATTAATGGGGGTGGCCAAGCGAGGATCAATAACTGTTCAACAAGAATTATCACAATTCACACTTAGTTTAAATCATTCAACTAATCTCATACATAACCATACAAATACATTCAAATAAGTTATCACAAGATCCTAAAACAAGTAAAGATAATCAATAATTTATTAAATCATACAAATACCTTAAACATGCTTAATTATATTACTCGATCATCATTACATATCATATATCATTAATTTATTTCATTTTAACTCAAAAAGATTCATTTCATAAGTTGAAACACATTTAGCAAACCAATATAAGCTTTTAACATTGTTTTGGAAAGAGTAGCATCGGGAAAGAATCAAAATTTAAGCATTGTTAAGTTTAAAATTTGTGAAAACTTAAAACATAAAAGTTGTAGATCTCTTTTTTATCTTTCCAACGCAACTTGAATCACCTCAATCGGAGTTCGTATGAAAAAGTTATGATCAATTTACAAACAGTGTCGCGTCAGGGAAGAAATCCGCGAGCGCTACACCCTTGGCAAGGGGTGTTTTGAAGGCCGTTTTGACTCAGGGGAAGTGAAATTTTTGATCCGAGAGCACTACACCCTTGGCAACAGGGGTGTTTTGGACACTAACCCTTGGCAACGGGGTGTTTTGGAGGCCGTTTCAACTCAGGGGAAATGAAATTTTTGATCCGAGAGCACTACCCTTGGCAACAGGGTGTTTTGACAGGTGTAGTGATAATTATACGAAATTTTTCAAACTTTAACACTTTAAACTTGAAAAAAAAAACAACTTTTCTCAACTCCTAACATGTCCTAAACCTTATGCAAACTTCATACAACACTTCAAACACTTCTAATACTTATCATACTTCAAACTCCAAATCCACACTTCAACTACCCAAATTGTCTTCTTCCCAAATTCAACAACACCCATACTTCTTGCTACACATAAAACATATACTATAAGTTCTTATAGCCTTAATATACTACTTAAACTACCATTAACATATAGAACACATCATTTCTCATATTTAGCATAAGCACCCTATTATCAAGAAATCACATATATGCATAAGATTAAGACATAAAAGACAAACTCACAAATAGAACTTTAGGCTTTAGTTTAATGGTCCTCTAGCAATCTTTTGGTGGTAAAAGTGATGGAAAATGAAGGGCTTAATCTTATGCCACCTTAGAGGAGCTTTTGAGAGGGTTAAGAGGTGTTTTGAAGCTTAGAGAAAGGGTTTGGCTAAGGTCTGAAATTTTGCCCGAAAATTTAAGTTTGAAGAGTAGATATTATCTATTTGTTTGACTTTTGAGGCATTTGTAATTAAGGCAATTAATGACTTAACCTTTTGTTACTTAATGACATTGTCTTAAGGCCTTAATGAGTGTTTAATATAGTTTATTTTTTTTGCCTAAAAAATTCTGCTACATAAGGACTTAGTTACATGCATTCCTCCACTTAATTCAACACATTCAAATCATAAATTACACATATGAATACAATTAAAATTTTATGAACTAAATATTTAATAAATTCTAGAATATTTCAATATTTTAACACAATAAAACACATAATTCATCATGAAAAAAAATCATATTTAATACATATCAAAAGTATGTATAAATTTATTAACACACATATAGAATATAAATTGGGAATTTCATGGTTATTTCATTTTATCTTTTTATATTGCACATTTTTTATATTACTGTTTCATGAATATTACCTTACCTTTTTGGTATGACCTATTTGTATGACAATATTTTTGAAAAAACACATCACTATATCTCTATCATCCAATAATATTTATAATTTATGAAAAAAGAGAAATTTGATAAGTAACCACTTGCTATATATGTTACATAACTATAATATGTATAATTTATTATAAGTGCATTTCATAACAAACTACTAAGTTCCCCACCATCCCCTCCCACAAAACAAAAGTTGCAACTATTACACAACTAATTACAACTTTTTAAAATAAAATAGCATTTTATATAATCATTAATAGTAGTGTATATTACAATATTTTTTATATATTTACAAATGTTATTTAAAAATCCATGCATTGTGGGGGTTACTAACTAGTTTTATATAAATACCGAAGCAAAAAAAAAAAAAAAAAACCATTTAAAAGATGTGACTCTATCTTCCACAAAGAAACTGCATGCAAGACAAATAATTAAAAATTGTAATACATTGTAAAATTGCATGTTAAACATGTGATTTATAATGAATTGAAAGTATAATTGCTTTATTTAACATGTAATTTATTATAAATAGAATGTTACGATATTTTCATAAAAATCATAAAGATTACATATAATACATGTGATTATGCATTGGTAGTTATGAAATTATATTTATGTAATATATATTATGTAATTAAATTAGGGATAAACCCCTTTTTGGTACCTAAACTTTATCGTAATAGTCAATTTGGTACCTGAACTTCTAAGAAGACAAATTTATTACCTAAGTTAAGTTTTCATGTCCTTTTTTAGTACCTTTATTTAACATCGTTTATGAAATAAGATGATGTGGACCTTTCTCCCAATAATGTGATGACACCTGGCATTTTTTAAAATAAAATCAACATTACTCTAACCTAATTATGGTTTATAACCTACCAAAGATCGTAGGGAAAAAAAGGGGAAAAGAGAGGCCATTCCATTCACCAAAATTGACATTTCTATTAGAAAGAAAGAGAGAGAGAGGACTAAGTTAAGGTAAAAGGCACAGTGAAACCCTATAGATTTACTCTGTTTGCATGCATCCACATCCTTGTTTGATCACGGTAAAACCCTAATCTTAAGCTCCATTAAAGCACTAAAAAATAAAGGTAGCTACTCAGATATGTTAAAATGAGCCCAATGTGATGATTTGTCCTTGTCTATACTGTCCTAGGCAACTACTAGTCAAAGAAATAGTCATGCATAGAAAATGACATCTATTCCGTCAAATGCAAGTGCAAGGCAACTTTCTTTTGTATTTTATTTCCTTTCTACCAAGCTTTGTACTTTAGCATGTGTTATAGACTATGCGTACAGTAACGAAGCTTCTCTTTCCTCCACGTATATTTAAGTAAGTTAAGAGTAGAAGTTATATAGGGTTATGTTGTGTATGATTGTTGTGTTCTTTTAGATAGCTAGTTTATGGTGTGTTTACAACCATTGCTCTTATTTATGCCTAATATGCGTGTGAAAGTTTTTGGGTGTATTGTGGATTTTTTGGAGATGTTTGGTATGAAGTTTTTGGGTGTCTGTGGGCTTTGTGGAGGTCTTTCGATATGAAGGTTTGGGCATCGTATGGGTTTTGTGAAGATGTTTAGCCTGTTTATGATATTGAAATTAAACATGTTATTGTGTTTTTACTCTTCTATTGGTACTATTTAATACATGATGGTGTAATTGGTTCTTGATTTGTCTATGTAGTTTTGATGTGGCTTAGTGGTATTTGTAGACATGTTTGCTTTGCTTATGGATTTGAATTATGACTTGTCAGATATGCAGGTTGAATCAATTAGTGATTAAGTTATAAGCTTTGTTAGGCTGTGAGGTTACTATCTTGTATTGAACTATTATCAATTTGAGATCTACTAACACCTAAAAGTTATGTGTGAGCTTTTGTTGGTGGGTTGATTTGTATTTTTCAGCATGCTAATTTGCTTGTACGATTTTGTTGAGTGAACATAATCGTACATATTGGAGGATGTTTTGATGGTGAGGGTGTTGGAAGAAAGTATGAGAGTGGTGAGCAAATATGCTGGTTTATTGATCCTAGCACTTTCTATGAAGATGCCCTCCGCTATTTCATTCGAGATTTCATGTTTTTTAATGTAGACAAGATCTTCTCTCTGGTACAAGGGAAGACCATTGCAGATGGGTTGTTGTTTCTAGGGTCGGGGGATGATGATGCATATAGTGTTGTAGCTGCGATATTGAAGGGAGTGGTAGGGGATAGATCTAGAGGGAAAGGGATGGGCCTAATAAAGAGATACAACATAGATTAGACTTGGAATTGGACAATGAAGGTGTTGAAGTAGATTCCCTATCTGATGATGATGATGAGAAGAAAAGCTTGTTACTAAGTAAAAGCTCATTTCGGGTTGAGGGCTTCACTATAGATGTTGATACTATCTTTCAAGATTACAAGGATGTTGGTATAGGTAGCTCAAGGAATGATGTCGAAAATCCATTCTCTGATGATGAAGGCAGTTTTTACACCAACTCTGGTGGAGATGATGGGTGCACTCTAAGACTTGATAGGTGAGTAAGGACAAAGGATCACTTCGATCCTAAAACACCTATTCACATGTGTGTGTTGGCATGGTCTTCTACAGTAGGGAGCAATTCAAAGAAGCTATGAATAGGTTCTCCATTCTTGATAGACGTGAGTTGAAGTTGATCTTAACGACAAGAGGAGGATACAATATGAATGCAAGAAGGAAGATTGCAATTTTGTAGTGTATCCCTCTTATGAGTCAAGAGCAAAGGAGTTTGTTGTGAAAATGTTTAGAGACAACCATAGTGAGTTCTATAAGCCATCATTTAAGAACAATCATATGACATCTAAGTTGATTGCAAAGCACTTTCTATCTCATATTTGAATTATGCCAAAGATAACCTCAGTTGATATGAAAAGGTTAACAAAGGAGGAGTTGTGATTGGATGTAGTGACTCGTCAATGTCATTGGGCAAAAGAGTTTGCCATGAAAGTAATCAATGTCAATGTGACAATACTGTACCAGTACTTGCTGAATGTCCTAATCCAGCTAAGCGATTATACTTTAGGAGTAAATTCATGTGTTTAGAAGCATGTAGATTAGGCTTCATTGAATGGTGTAGGCCTATATTGGGTTTAGATAGATGCTTTCTAAAAGGTCAATTGAAAGGAAGAGATATTGAGTACTGTGGATAAAGATGGAAATGATCAAATGTACCCAGTTTCCTGGGCATATGTTGAAGATGAGAACAAGGAAAGTTGGGCATGGTTCCTTGCCAAACTAAACGATGTAGTTAGATTAGGTTCCTCTTTTGGCTTCACCTTAATAAGTGACAAGCAAAGGATAACGAAGTTGTTTCCCCCATTTTTTGGGCATCTTGTACTTAATATTTGTTGTTGTGGGTTGATTACAATCTTCATTCTATTGCTATATATTTTAGGGGCTGGATGTTGCGATATCAAGTTCTTACCCAAATGCGGAGCATTGATTTTGTCCTGACACTTCTTCACCAATTGGAGGAAGAAGCATAATGGGATCCAGCTTCAGCAGCTCTTTTAGAGTGCTTGCAAGTCTACCACCATTGTTGAGATGGAAGATTAGGTGAACAAAATAAGGAAAGCTAAATTAAAGATTGTAGAAGACTTACGACAAAAAAAAAAAAAAATCCAAGGCATTGGTGTAGGGAATTCTTTAAACATAAGACTAAATGTGATGTGATAGATAATAACATGTCTAAATGCTTCCACTCCACTATAATTGAGGCTAGGCACATGTCAATCGTCTCAATGATGGATGTATAAGGAAGCAAGTTATGAGTTGAATTGTTGTGCAGATTCACGATAATGACAAATGGACAAACAATTTACTCCTTGTATATGCCAACATATTCAGAAAAAGAAATGATCAAGTTTCATCTACTAGCCAAGCCTATACCAAACGGGCATATGGAATTTAAGGTAATTCACACCAATGATGCTTATGCAATTGACTTAGAGAATAAAACATATACATGCAACTTGTGGAGTTTTTCTAGATTTCCATATGCTCATGCATGTGCTTGTATCCTTTATTTGGGTTAAAGCGTTGAAGACTAAGTTATTCATTGGTACACATTTGAGATTTTCAAGAAAACATACCAGCATGTTGTGGTTCCAACGCCAAGTGCTATGTTTTGGGCAAGAACAGCCATGGAAACTATGGTATGACCTGCTCCAAAGAGGATGCCGGGTAGACCCAAACGAAGTAGGAATAAGGAGGATGGTCAAAGCATGGCTACATATAAGAGACTGACTCGAGTAATCACTTTCCAATTGTGTGGCAAGCTCAATCACAGCACTCGAGGATGTCTAAGCTAAAAGAAACCATCCGAGGTATGGTTTTAGTGGCATTTAAACATTTCTACATTAATTTGTATTGTTTCACTAATAATCGTAAGCTTTATGCTATACTAGAATTCAAGCAATGTTGGCACAAGTGTAAGTAGAGTGATAATACAATTCAATGCATCTACAAATGACTTAGAGTCAATTTTAAGGTAATTCAGCTACAAATATTTCCCTGACATACATCTTATTATCTTAGTTTGATCTTTTTTTACAATTTGATGTTGAAGTGATTTTAAGGGTAATATTAGAAATTGTAATGATAGAATGACAAAATGGAAACAAAATCCGACTTCCTCTCAAAAGGATTCACATCACACCCCAAAGATATTTGATCACCAATATACCATTAGTAGTGAGGAGATGACAGAGCCCCAATTTGCATGGACATCACCTGGTACTGTAGGGCGATCAACAACACAGGTCATGTCCTATCAAACACAATTTCTAACTCCTTTTCGCAAAGAAGGACAAGGTGACTTCATGAATGGGCCTACCCCTCTAGTGTGAATGCTGTTAATATGGTGTTATTCTTGACTAGTAACAATTGTACACATTTGCTCAAATGATCTTACTATCACGTAACTTTTGTCCCAACATGTATGCAGTAACCGAGCTCTGGTTTCACCAAATGGTGTTATATTTAAAAAACATGCACAAACAATAGGCATGGTGAATGGCTTAGTGCACAGATGGCTAAGAGACAAGTAGTACCGATGCCAACATGGAGGAGGCAAGAGCTTCCCATGAGGTGTAGAAGAAGAAACCATTAGAAAAATTGGTCCTAAAGCAATGAAGTGATAGAATTGCTATGGTAAACTTTTGTAAGCCAAAAGAAGTTGGACCTACATTCATTAACTTAGAAGATTCAACCGAATGAAGATGTTAAAGCTTAGACAGAAGACAGTAGTTTGAAGAAGTAGAACTTAAGTTACCTTTTGTATTTTGTTTTTTGAGATGTGAAGTACTTAACATGTATGAAGCATATGACTTCATAAATTCATTCGATGATTCCACCATGACTACTGTAATTCTTGTGTTGTGAATTTTGATGGTGGTTGTCAAGTTTATTGTGGATCATCTTCATTTTGTGCTCCTTGTTTATTGAACATAATTTGCAGGTTGCAATGTATATCCTTTTATGGTTTTTAGTGCCAAAATTTTAGGGAATGTCAATGAATGGTTGTCAAAAGATTAAATCCTAACTATTATTTATTGTTAGATGGGAGCAGATCTTACCTTGCACTTCTAGTATTATGAAACAATGTATTCATTACATAAGAAACTTAGTACGAAGCTTTTTCCATGGAATTTAGTAACATGCTTTGCCATAAAAATGCTCTAAACTATAGCAACGACTAAGTAGCACAATTCCTTTGTCGTTTTTGTGCAAATGATGATTGGAATAAATATAAACTTACAAGAAAGGATTGAATTGAATAAATACATGATTATGATAGAGATATTACAAACAAATATGAGATTACAACAATGAAATGCACAAGAAATTCCTTTTTTTTTTTTTTGTTCATCACATTGAAGTTGTCCTACATGACAAACATTGCCGATATAGTAATAAAACTCTCATTCACAATGAATTCCAATTAAGTTGAATTCTCAAACACTACCTGATACAACATAATTCCCACCTATGTTGCCATTACAATAATCTTGTAAAATTTAAGAACTTGTTCAAGCCTCTTTATCTCCATTTTCAGAGCATCAATCTTTCCTTGTAAAGGGTGCTCTATCTCAACACTAAATGCAATCCTTTTCAACAACAAATTATCCTTCCTCAAGCTGCTAAATTTCTGCTCCAATCCTCCACTAAGGACACACGCATTTTTTCCTTCACATTAATATCATCCATCACCACCAAACTTTCTCTTTGCTTGTCTTCATTGCAATACAACTAGTGAAAAAAATTGTGCCTATCCTCCTATGCAACAGCAATGACAAATTATTCAACATTTATAAAGCCTCTTGCTAAAATTCAATAATAGTATACATATCTATATATAAACAGCCTTTAAAACGTGTATACTCATAACAATATGAATAATATATATGCAAAGAAATTAAAAAAAAAAACCAGAATAGAGGAACTTCATAACAAACCTTATTGAACCTCACGCATCTGTACAACTTTTGTCTACGATTATTATCTGTCTTCACAACTAACAATCTCATCTTCACGCCACAATTGCAGAATATTAGATTGTTGTTGTTGTTGGAAGATTAGTGCAATGAACCTATTGAAGCAATGGATGGCTTGCCCATGGTTGAGTGATTTTGGATTATTTCCTTTGTGGTAGGAATTTAGGGTTCCAAGGATTACACTTCGATTTAGTAGATGATGATTTAGAATGGAGTAAATTTTTGAACGAAGTTCACTAAAAGTTTAGTCCTCTTTCATTTTCTTTTTTCCTCTTTCCTAAATCTTTGGTAGGTTATAAACCATAGATATGTTAGAGTAACATTAAGTTTATTTGAAAATGCCAGGTGTCATCACGTTATTAGGAGAAAGGTCCACGTCAACTTACTTCATTAATAATGTTAAGGAAGGTTCTAAAAAGGGGCACAAAAACTTAACTTGATATTAAATCTATCTTCTTAAAAGTTTTGGTACTTAATAGTCCATTATAATAAAGTTTAGGTACCTAAAAATGGCCTTATAGACAAATATCTGCAAATTTAAATAAATGATCCCTTTCGTTTGGACTTCTTTTTGTTAAAACTCTTGTAGAGTGCATTTGTAATGTTTTCTAATTCTTTTTAATATTTGTTGTAAATAAAATTTAATATTGTAAAAATTATCAAAATATTGGCAATATTAATGAATTTTCATTGGTAAATAGTGGTTAAGAATTTAAGATAACGCCGTGTAATTGTTAACTACAATGGACAATACCATTTGATAATTGTAAAACTATTTTTTTCTAAGGAATCTTAAAAAGAGGATATTTTAGAATTTATTATGTGAGCAATAACATACAAACTAAACCAAAATAGTAGAAAAATGGTTAAATTTTGGAAGGGTTAGTTTCTCTCACGATATTTGAACTTTTTCAATATAACAAAATTATACCTAAATAAAATTTTTATCCACAAAAATACTAAAAATTTGCAAATATTGCACTCATTATAATTTTGATCGAGTCCAGCCAATTTTCTATCAAGACGCTAAGGTGGAAGATAATATTTATTGAAAAAATAGTCTCTCTCTCTTGTTTATCAATTTATTTCCTTTTCTCTTCTCACTCTTCTATCCCTCTCTCTTCCCTTTTTGCAACGCATCTTCTTCTTCTTTTTCTTCTTTTTTCTTCTATTCATCTTCTTTACACAACCAAAAAAGAAAAATATAATTAAAACAATTAAGAAAAACCTACAATCCAAAATAAAGAGAGATAAGAGATAGAAAAAAGAAACATATAAATATGGATTTTGGGTTGTTTTATTTGGATTTTTCAAAAAAAAAACTTTACTCAACTGGATTTTCATTTGGGCTTTTTCATTGTTGGTTTTTTTTTTTTAATATGGGGTTGTTTGATTTGGATTTTATTTATTTATTTATGTTTTTGGAAGAAGAAAAGAAAGAGAAAGTGAAGAGAGGTAGTAGAGAAAGAGAGAAGTGATAAGGAGGTTGGAGGCAAAATGAGCCTCCTTTCTATTAGGTTGGGTGGTGGAAAAGGAGGCTATGGTGGAGGGCAATGTGATTCGTGGTGACCATAACTGAAAGTTAGAGAGAGAGGCTGTGGATTTTAACTATGATTCTAGTGAGAGAAATCTCTTATTAGAGTTTTAATGGTTAAATTATGGGTCTGAAACTTTAAAAACCCCCTCGAGTATCAAACTCACAACTCCTTATTTATAGATACCTATGGATGAAATACGTTAAGAAAGTTGAAAAATCGAAACTTTAAAATCATTTTCCTCTTTCAATATTTGAATCTATCATGTTAAATGCGATTCTAAAATCGTACTTGCCCTATAAATTGACCTTTGATATTCCAAAGTATTCATATTCGAATCAAAAGCTAGCAATAAAGAGCCTAGATTCAGCTCTTGATCTATTACTATAGCCGCCTAACCTTTTGTAAATGTAGAAGATGACTTGTGCATGTGCATTTGAGCGTGCCTTTAAGTTAAAAGTTCTTTGTTTTATGAATTTAAAAAATAACATATTTTATTTTATTTTGGTTTTTTTCCCCCTTCATATTTGGGTTTTTTGTATTAACTTTTTATGGGATTGTTTGATTTGTTTTTTTTTTTTATTTGATTATTTTTTTATTTTGGAGGAAGAAGAAGAAGAGAAGAGAGGCAGAAAGGTGCAGTAGAGAGAAAAAAGAAAAAAAAAGAAAATAAATATGCTAATTTGGAAATCGAAAAATAATTTTTTAATATAGATACTTGCCATGCTAGCAATTGCTGGACTTCTAGCCAAACTCTGGTCAAAATGACTATCAGTGCAAAATTTAAAAAGTTCAAGTATTTTTGTGGGCTATTTTTTTTTAAGTTCAAAATTGTTATATAAAAAAAGTGATGGTATCGTCAATGGAATTAACCCCTTTTTGGTATTCTCAAAAGTATTGTTATATTTGATGTTGACCTTTATCTATTTTTATAATTAATTATTTAAACAATATATTGAATTTTGTGTCTAAATTTGTCTATTTTATAATAATCAATTATTTGAATTTTACTAATACTACAATTAACTATCTAATCTTACTAATATAACTACCTTACTTAGATAATATAAATGAAAAAAAAAATTAGATAGCAAATTGATATTTATCAACTTTACATTATTAAATAAATAAACAAAATTAAGATACCAAAAATGACATTTACCCTCACCAAAACGGGCCAGAAAAATTGGATATCATTAGTAAGGGACATATAACATGGGATTTTTTTTCTTTTTTTTTTTTTTTTTCCTTGAAAGTTGAGGTGCGCTACGGCTGACCGTTATACATGGTCTTTATGTCAAACATTTGTCAAATAAATGGAAAATAAAAGAATTAACAACAAACATAGAAGCGATGCTCGTATTAGGTGCAGTTTTTATTCTTTAATGACCTTGGGACTCTTTGATGCATGCCTGGGCGTAGTTCACAATTTACTCCAGCTTATTTCAATTTTTACTCAAATTTAATTGAGAAATAGTCAAGTTGAGATCGAAATTGAGCAACTCAAATGATTTATGGATGCAAACTCATGTTTTATAATATCTAACTTGATTAGTTCACGAGTGTAATCAAAATTGGTGGAGCATATGTATGTATATATATATATATATATATATTACTCAATTTTGAGTTGAATTTTCATATTAATATTTTATTTAGAAAACCAAAGATTTCACTTTCATAAAAAAATCAATCTAGTATATTTTATACTTTTTGTTCGATGAGTAATCAAATTAATGTGATCTAACAAGTGACGGAAGGAAATAAAAAGAAAATATTAAAAATACATTTTAACTAGATGGAGCCAGGCATGATAAATGGTTTGTGTCATACCATTCGCATGCTAAATTTTGCGTGCTTTGCATGCTGCTTGCTTTCGTGTGCCTGGTCTATTCGTGCTCGTGTACCTTGCGTACCATGCTTCGGTTGTGTTTTTTTTTTTTCCGCATGCCATATAGTGCCGGCTCATTTATTCTCATGCCTGCCGTGTACTTTTATATGCTGATTTGTGTGCCTTTAATCAGGTTTGGTTTCACATGATTTGCTTAATTTTTTTTTTGTTAATTTTGGCTTGTGATTTATATTCTAATGGATTTCAAAACTATAATTAAAATAATTATTCAAATTAGTTTTGAATAAATGTAATAAATAAATTATACATTTAACATAAATGGAATTTAGATGATTAATTAAACAATATATTTAATTCCAATAACATTATTTTTTGCATTGTTACCAATAAAAATAAAACATAATCATTTTCATTTTTGAAAAATAGAGCAAATGTGATCATTAACCACCTTCACCATCTGCATCGCTGAGGGATTGATACAATGGTGGTGGAGGATGCTCTAGTCAATAACTTGTCCATTTAAAGAATTGGTTCATTTGGGTATTCATGTTTCCATGCATATCCCGATGTTCTGAATGCGTCTTGGTTATCTATAATAGGCTCTCCATTATATCATTCACGTTACATACACCAAGTTATTATTGTGTTTGAGTTTGATCCCACCACTGTCCCTCTCTCTTTCCTTCATCGTGCAAAGATCGGGATAGATAATCCAAACTGAGATCGGAGCTCTATTCATTTTATTCATTTCCATCTCCGGTCAAGGTACGCCAACTTGATCCCCATAATATTGATTGTCATGAGGATCATACTTGAAATCCAACCTTCTTACTATATCATCCTTCATGAATGTGGACATTGCTTCTTCGGATCCTAATGCATTTATTAATTTCATTTATTTAATAATTTACAATTATTCTAAATAAATTGATTCAACAAGTTTAACATTTAATATAAATTAATTAATATATAATATTATTTCATAATTTTATTTCTTAAAAAAATTAAAGTTAATATGTTAATAGTAATACAATTGAAATCATTTAAGAAAAAAAATAAAATATTGCATTTTTTAAGAAGGCAAATTATTTAGTTAAATAATAAAACAAAACAATTTATTTAAATACAATTTACAGTAAATTAAAAAAAGAAATCACTATTTTTATAAATATTATTTAAAAAAAGCCTGGTATTGGTTCGTGTGCCTTATCATATGTCGTACCGTATCGGTCCACTTATTTTACATGGCTCATGTATCACGTGCCGATGCATACATACTTATGTTTTTGTCATTTTGCTTCACGTTTCATGCTAGGCCCGCAGCTCATGTGCCAGCCCACTTATGCCATAACCTATTTACTATGGCTAGATGGAGCTTAGATAATTTAATCAAGTCAAATAGTTTATTTATTGGTTTTTTGGGTGGAGCTCAAACTTAAAATTTTAAGCTTTATTTTGTTGAGTTGAGTTTAAATTTTGAAATTTCAAATTTAAGCTTTATTTTGTTTCAGCTGAGTTTAAATTTTAAAATTTTGAATTGAATTTGAGTTTAAAGTGAATAATATATCATTTTGATTAAACTCATTTACAGCAGTAACATGGCTGCGTGTCAAAATATTGTAAAATTCACAACCTTAATCCCATTTTGATAAATACTGTCGTACGGGTTAGAGTTGGGCTCCAATGCTCTAAAATGCTGGAAGGAATTCTCAGATCAAAAACCTTTGTTCTAAATGCAATCTAAAAGGAGAAAAATTCGAACAAAGTTATGAATAGTTTTAATGAAAAGATAAAATTCCCCCCTCCTCCTTAGTTTTAAATTCCGTGAAATATTATACTCGATTTTAGAGTTCAGAATATTCCATCTGTCCCATTCTATAAATGTGGAGCACTTGTCAACCAGTGATGCTTAATGTCATGAAGACTTTCCAAATTGGAAAGGCGCATTTAATTGTTTATCATAAATTGAATTATTGTTGTCTTCAGTTTGAATGTCATAGTTGACAAGTTGACATCCACAAATGTAAACAATCACAGTCGTTTGCTAAGACAAAGTCCAATACAAAGATCATTTAATCTGGCCAACTTTTTTGTCAACTCTTTGTTAGTAACATATGAGTCTATAATTTGAGCATGATGGCTCGCACGTAGAGTTTGAGTTCTCTCAAATGTCAACTTCTCTCCCTCAATGTGTGTGGGTGTATATATATGGGGAAACTATTTCCCTTTGCACTGTGCATTGCCAAATGGGAAACTGCATTGATCTTCTCATCCATCCATCGCGGCAGGAGAAAGCTCGAGTTATCTTCCATGGAGGAGAACTGAAGATCAAACCCTGGACATCAGTCCAGAATATCGTTTCCGGCCCTTATAGGCTTGTTCAAGCTTCACAGCCTGAATTGCCAGTGCCAGACAATGCCCTGCTCGAACCTGGTGAAATATACTATCTACTAGTCCCGGAAATTGCAGAGCCTCAAACACCTTTATGCATAAAAGCTTCCAAAAAGAGAGTTGCGAAGGTCGCCAGTCTGTCAAGGTTGTATTGTCCAGAAAACAGTTGAAAATGCTGCTGCAAAGCAAAGAGAAAATCCCTCTTGAGGATTTCCTCGTACAATTCTCAGATGCATTTTTAGGAATTGAGAAATGTCAGAAATGGCATCCGTCTTTACCAACTATTCCTGAAATGACGGGTTATTAAGGGTGGAATCCAGATGGAGAGGCGTTTGTGCAGTTGAAACCTTCCCAATGAAAATGGCATTTCGGCTTCAAACTCACTTTAGCATAGATTAGTATAGGAATATAAGGGAGAGAAGGGAATCACTAAGTGTTCCTTTTCTTGCTGTGCTTTTTTCGTGTGAGCATAGCCCCACTGTTCAGGGAACATTAAAGGCAGAAGTGTTTTAGCCACTTTTTACTTGCCTTGCGTATTTTATTCAAGATCTAACATGCTTATAGTTTAAATAGTTGTAAATCTAAAATATGTTAATGTAGTTGGACCATGTTGTCAATCCATGTTCGATCAAGTGTTGAAAATGTTCAGTTCGATATTACATGTGTTTGTTTGATCAATGTTATTTGTTGATTTGTCCGTTTATGTCCTCGCTGAAACAATGGAATAACTTCTGATCTCTTCGCTGTCTTGCCTAACATGTTGACTGCCATCACCATTGGGAGGGAGAAGCTTCCTCATATACTCGTCGCTAATCAATTGATTATCCTTCATTGTTTGCAAGGAGGAAGAAGAAGAAGGAGAAGAGAACTCGTAATCACCAGTGCTTGACATGATGTTGGGTGTTGAAGAGTTTTGAAGGATTGATAATTTGATATGATTATTCGATTGAGGTGTCTTTGAAAGTCTAGAATGCAAAAAGAACAATAGGAAAAAAAAAAACAATGAAAAAGTGCAAAGAAAGGTGAAGAATGTAGGGATTATGGGGTTTATATAGATTTTGAGACGGAGGTTATGTGGAAGCGTGAGAAATGTAAGATTGCAGCCTTTAGATCTCGCCAAAAGACATGTGACAGTTGAAGACATAGGCATAACAGGTGTACGCAGACATGCCCAATCTAAGCGCGGTACTTGTCCCTCGTACAATTTTGCGCGCCCTACCATTCAAATTGGAATCCTCCTTCACCTTAGATCAACAAATGCCCAACATATTGAGAGCACTCCACATTTTAAGACTCATGAGCTCGCTATTGTGTAGCTCAAGCATGAGGGACGATATTGTGCTTAACTCAGCATTTGAGGGGGTGGGGGCATGGGCACAGGCGACCGAAGTACACCCCCAACTTGCTAGCTTGGTTGGACATCACCATTTCAATCGTGCCATGTTGTCCCATCCAATATGAGTAATCTAAGCTTAGATAACTCGCTTACTTTATCACTTTGTCTCAAGAGAAGCTCGTGAAGATCAGAACATGGCTACAGGGTCGCAAATACATACCTAAAGCTCACCTAAGAAGCTACATTCGTTTCCTCGTCCAAAATTTTCTAGTCATGGCCTTAGGAATCCTATCCACGTGCCGACTCTCTTCGCCTACTTATCACCAATAAGAGTTTTTGGTTTTGAGGGGAGGGGGCTAGAGGGTTTTTAGGCCAATCTAGATATGGATTCCCTAGGTATGGGTTCGGTTTATGGATTGAACCATTTGGGCTCTGTCCGATTTCTAATGGGCATTGGACAAGCTATGGAAGGTCAAACTAAGCAATTCTAGTTGGGAATAGTTTGGTCACCTCTTTCCTAAGGTTTAGACTAAGTTATCCTGAAACAACTTCTTAGAGATCCAACATGTCCCTAGAGGTTGGCCTCTTACAATGGGAACTGTTACTAGACATGACCTTAGTTGTCTCTAGTTCACCCCCAGTGATCTAAAGACCTTGCCTCAGTGAGAAGATACGATTCTTAATTATCAAATGCACACCACTAAGGAGATCCACTTACAATGTTTAGCACAACCTTCTCCCCTATAATAAGGCTTGAAAGTCTCCTCTATAGTAGGGAGAGCGAACTTACACACACACATACATTTGTTCTCACTTTGCTGCTTTCTCATCATTCACTCATTCTCTAAATACATTTGTATATTACTGATTTAAGTATTAAAGTGATCTTGTCGAACAATCCTAGCTATTATACTCACAATTCTTTTCTTATTTTGTAGATTTAACAACATCAATCCAAGGTTCTGGCAAAGATATAAGGTGAACACTAATTTGTACATAGGCAAACCAAAAGTTGGGATGGGTAGATTGTGTAGGATTTGGTTTATGTTTTAATTACATTAAAAATATACTAAAATCACTAGTGTACTAATTTAAAACTTGAGTGTAATGGTTTTGCTATGGGTGTATTGGAAAGGCTTATATGCATGTAAAAAGGGTTGAGCCAAACCCATGTGGGACAATCCTTCACACCATGTGTAGCAGTGGTCCCCAAAAGGCTGTGCGCGAGAGAGTCTTCCCGGTAAGGACTCCGGGGCCCACAGATGAGGACGATGCTACTGTGAAGTGGTAACGCTGGGGAAGCCCACATGACTTACACCCAACCCTTTTTACATGCATATAAGCCTTTCCAATACACCCATAGCAAAACCATTACATTGAGTTTGACTTGATTGTAATCGAATCAAATTCAAATGAAAATTGAGTCGAACTTGAGTTGTTTGTAAATTGGTTTGGTTTATTCACACTTTTACTTAGAACTTTCATTTTGGATTGAATACAAATTACTTTGCCATCAATTTAAGTTCATTTATTCTTTTACCTTGTTTATAGTTTAAATTTTTTCTAGGTTTTTTAGTATTATAAAACTATTGAATTTTTCTCCTTTTAACTCCTCATTGGTTTTTCACCCAAGTCGATCTTGAGTTCTTCTACAAATTAACGGATGTTGTCTGTTTCTGTTTCCTAAAAGATGTTACGTTTGAGACCTCCACATTGCACTTGCTCTATAAATGTGGAGCCCTTATGGGCCAGTAGAGCTTCATGTCTTAAGGACTCTAAATTTGATACGTTCATTCATGTGTTTATCATAAATTACTAATACCATTGTCTTCGGTTTGAAATAATAGTTGAAAAATACATTCCTTTGACCTCAACAAATACAAACAATCACATTCTTGTTGCCAAGACAAAGTCCAAATGCAAATATCATTTGATATGGTAAGTTCCCTGATGTCTATAGAAAAATTCATGCTGATTGCTAATTCTTTATTAGTAGCATAATTGGTAGAGTTTGAGCATGATGGCTCGCACGTGGAATTCTCTCAAATGTCAACTTCCCTCCTTCAATGTGTGTAAGTGTATACAAATGGGGTACCTGTTCCCCTTTGAACCATGCAATGCTAAATAGGGAATTGATGGATCCTTTTACATGGAGTATTATTATTATTATTATTATTATTATTTGAAAAAAAAGGAATGGGAATGACGTAGTCAAATTGGCTATGTGAAACACCAAAGAGAATTCTTGAATTCTCTTGAAGTCTTTTTTTGCAAGCTGGCATGAAACATTTAGCCGACTTTATTTGGAAAATTTACAAGCTGGCTGCCTGGCCATGAAATTTTTAGCTGTGTTTAACGTGAAGAATAAGCAAAATTGTGGTTTGCTCGTATTTTTTTATCCGTTATCCGCCTCGCATTTTATTATTTCCGATGCGCTGCTTGATACCTCAACAACTGGTATCAGAACTATATTTGGGTGAATATATCTACTTATTGTATGCTTTGTGGTTGCCACTAAGTTGTGGATCCTCCACATCAGAAAATGAGTTAGATTATTATTCATTCAGTTGAATCATGGAGGCGAGGACGAGGAAAATGATTAATTTAAATGGCACAAATTATCACATATGGAGAAGCAAGATGAAGGACCTCTTGTTCGCGACAAAGATGCATTTGCGGTGTTTGGTACTACTAAACCTGAGGACAAAACAGATGAGGAATGGGAGTTTGAGCATGAGCAAGTATGTAGATTTATTTGATAGTTTGTTGAAGACAATGTGTATAACATTTGTAATGAGACTCATGCAAGGACTTCGTGGAATAAGTTAGAGGAGCTGTATGCCTCTAAAACCGGTAACAATAAATTGTTTTATTTGACAGGGCTACTCCAGATGAAGTATCGGGAAGGTGCATCAATGGTAGATCATTTGAATGATATTCAAGAAATTGTAGAGCAATTGTCAGGAATGGGCATAAATTTTGACAATGAAGTACTCGCTCTTTTAATTCTAGCCTCCTTACTAGAGTCTTGGGGGACTTTAAAAATTTCACTTACAAATTATGCACCAAACAGCATAGTAAATATGGAATTTGTCAAAAGTGGAGTCTTAAATGAAGAAATGAGACGAAGAACACAAGGGTCTTCTTCATCAAAGGAAGAAGTCAATGTTGCAGAATCCAGGGGGAGGAGTTAGTTTAGAGGTACAAGATCAAAGGACAGGAGTCGAGGAAAGTCAAATAAATATGCCAATGTTCAATGCCATCACTGTGAGAAAAAGGGTCATATAAAGAAGTTTTGCTGAAAGTTCAAGTAGCATCAAAAGAAGAATAAAGGCAAAAACAGAGAAAGGATGATAGCAGTGATGATGAACAAGAGAATATTGTCGAAGAGTTTAACCTTATCTATGATGATGATGATGGTCAATCTTGCAGTCCATGAGACAAGCTGGATAATTGATAGTGGTGCTACCATTCATGCTACATCTCATAGAAAATTCTTCTCATCTTACATACCAGGCAATTTTGGTGTAGTAAGAATGAGAAATGAGAATTTTTCTAAAATTGTAGGTAAAGGAGATGTTTGTTTAGAGATAGAGAGTGATACACAATTGGTCCTGAAGGATGTCAGGCATATTCCAGATATGCGGTTGAATTTGATTTAAACAAGTAAGCTGGATGATGAAGGTTTCTGCAATACCTTCTTTGATGGCAAATGGAAGCTTACCAAAGGTTCTTTGGTAGTGGCTAGAGGGAAGCAATTCTCTAAACTGTACTTTATGAAAGTAAAGCTCTCCAAGATGCTGTGAATGCGATGGAGAATGACAGTACAGTTGAGCTTTGGCACAAACGTCTAGGTTATATGAGTGAGAAAAGTATGACATGTTTGGCCAAGAAGAATGTGTTGCCTGGATTGGATGAAGTTCATTTAAAGAAGTGTGCTGATTGTCTGGTAGGAAAGCAAAATAGGGTTACTTTCAAAAGTTCCCTTCTTTCTAGAATGAAGAATGTACTGGACCTAGTACACTCAGATTTATGTGGGCTAATGACAAAGTCACTTGGTGGTGCTCAATACTTTGTGACTTTCATTGATGATCATTCTAGAAAGACGTGGGTATACCTTTTGAAGTCTAAAGATAAGGTACTAGATGCTTTCAAGCAATTTTTGTCTCTAGTTGAGAGGCAAACCAGCAAGAAGCTAAGGTGCATCTGAACAGATAATGGTGGAGAGTACATTGGACCATTTCATGCTTACTATAATGAGAATGGTATACGTCATCAAACAACACCTCCAAAGACACCATAGTTAAATGGCTTAGCTGAAAGGATGAACAGGACTTTGATGGAGAGAGTTAGATGTTTACTCTTACATGCAAAGTTACCTAAGATGTTTTGGGATGAGGCTATATTGATAGTAGTTCATGTATTGAACCTCTCACCATGTGTCCCTTTACAGTTTAATACTCTTGAGAGAGTATGGTCAGGAAAGGATGTTTCATATGATCATTTGCGGGTGTTTGGTTGTAAAGCCTTTGTGCATGTTCCAAAAGATGAGAGGTTAAAGCTTGGTATCAAGACACGATAGTGTGTATTTATTGGCTATGGTTAAGATCAGTTTGGCTATAGGTTTTATGATCCAATTTAGAAGTAGCTTGTGAGAAGCCGTGATGCGGTGTTTATTGAAGAAGAGACTATTGAGCATATAAAGAAGGCTCAAGAGAATGCTTCCAGGTCTAGTAGTAGTACAACAGACCTAGAGATGATACCTCCAACTATGGTGCCAAGAGAGGTTGGAGATGAAATACATAATGACCAGCCTGAGACAGGTAATAAAGATGCTCCCCTTGAGTTTCCATTAGATGATTCTGATGATGATGGTGTTCATGATCAACCACTAGCTCCAATGGGTTCTTTAGAATTGAGAAGATCTACTAGAGTTCGACAACCCTTTACTAGATACCAGACAGATCAATATGTATTATTGACTGATGGGGGAGAACCAGAAGATTTTAAAGAAGCAATGGATGATGAACAAAAAAAGAAGTAGATTAAAGCCATGCAAGATGAGATGAGATCCTTACATGAGAATGAAAATTTTGAGCTGGTGAAGTTACCAAAATGTAAGAGGGCTTTGAAAAACAAGTGGGTGCTCAGGATAAAGCATGATGAACACAGTTCTCAACCATGATTCAAAGCTAAATTAGTTTTTAAAGGATTTAGCCAAAGGAAAGGGATTGAATTTGATGAGATATTTTCATCAGTGGTGAAAATGACATCCATTCGAACAATACTAGGGTTAGCAGCAAGTCTCGACTTGGAGATCGAGAAAATGGATGTGAAGACTGCCTTCCTTCATGGTGATTTGGAGGAAGAGATATACATGGAGCATCCAGAGGGTTTTGTGGTGAAAGGAAAAGAGGATTATGTTTGTAAATTGAAGAAAAGTTTGTATGGCTTGAAACAGTCACCAGGACAGTGGTATAAGAAGTTTGAGTTGGTTATGAGGGAGCAAGGCTACAAGAAGACTACTTTAGATCACTGTGTTTTGTACAGAAATTCTCTGATGATGATTTTATTATTTTATTGCTTTATGTGGATGATATGTTGATTATTAGCTAGAATATTTCTAGGATTAACAGCCTGAAGAAGCAATTGAGTAAGTCTTTTGCTATCAAAGACTTAGGGCTAACAAGATAGATTCTTGGCATGAAGATAACCAGAGAGGTTGCCAAGAAACTTTAGTTGTCACAAGAGAAGTAAATTGAGAAAGTACTTCAAAAGTTTAACATAGATAAAGCTAAAGCGATTAGTTGTTTTCTTGCTAATCACTTTAGATTGAGTTCCAAGCAGTGCCCTTCTACTGAGAAAGAGAAGGAAGAGATGGATAGGGTTTCATATGCTTCAGCAGTTGGAAGTTTGATGTATGCCATGGTATGTACACGGCCAGATATTGCTCACTCAGTTAGAGTTGTGAGCCGGTTCCTTTCAAATCCTGGAAAAGAACATTGGGCTGCAGTGAAATGGATTTTTAGATATCTTCGTGGTACCTCCAAAATGTGCTTGTGTTTTGGAGATGAAAAACCTGTGTTGGTTGGTTACACAGATGCAGATATGGCTGGCGATGTGGACTTAAGAAAGTCTACATCAGGATACTTAATTTCATTTGCAGGAGGAGCTGTGTCATGGCAATCAAGATTACAGAAATGTGTTGCTCTCTCAACAACCGAAGCTGAGTTTATTGCAGCAACTGAAGCTTGTAAGGAGTTGCTATGGATGAAAAAGTTCTTAAACGAACTTGGTTTCCACCAAGAGAAATGAGTTGTTTTGTGACAGTCAAAGTGCAATTCACCTTGGGAAGAATTCCTCCATTCATTCTAGATCAAAACATATTGATGTTAGATACCATTGGATCAGAGATGTATTGGAGAAGAAGCTATTACAGCTTGAAAAGATCCATACTAATGAAAATGGATCAGATATGTTGACAAAGGTTCTTTCAAGGGACAAATTTGAATACTGTCGATTAGCAACAGGATTGGTGAAGTCCTCCATGTAATCGGGAGGAGGAGAATTGATGGATCCCTCTTACATGGAGTATTATTATTATTATTATTATTATTATTATTTCAAACAAAAAAAAGGGAATGGGAATGACGAAGCCAAATTGGCTACGTGAAACACCAAAGAGAATTCAAGAATTCTCTTGAAATTTTGTTGCAAGCTGGCATGAAACATTCAACCGGCTTTATCTGGGAAATTTACAAGCTGGCAATGAAACTTCTAGCTGTGTTTAACGTGAAGACCAAGCAAAATATCTTGGATAATGAGCTATCTACCGAATTCATTTCGGTTGGAAACTGAAGTCGGTTAAAACCAACTTTGACCAACGCTGAAGGCAAGGAAAAATATTGCCTATATATAGGCATTTGATGCTCATCCCCAGTGTGTTTTTTTTATATACCCCAGTGTGTGTGTGTGTCTTGTACATGCCAAAGCAATTTTTCTTTGAAAAAAATTATTTAAAGAGAGAGAGATAATTTGTAGTGAGTGATAAAATAGTGAGGATATTTTAGGGTGTTTGGGAAACACTTGTGTTACTCTTTTAGGTTTATTTTAATTATTTATATTGTACCTCTAGAATATTTTTCTAGAGAAGTATCTGTCTTATAAGCCTATTATTTGTATAGTGGAAGAAAATTTTCGGAATTGGTCCCATGGACGTAGCCTATACAAAGGGTGAACCACATTAAATTTTTTTGATGCCATTTATTTTTCTTTTATTTGCTTTGCTTGTATTTTATTTATCCATTATCCGCCTTGCATTTTATTATTTCCACTGCATTGCTCGATACCCCAACAGGAATTGCATTGATCATCTCATCCATCCATCACAGCAGGAGAAAGCTCGAGTTCTCTTCTATGGAGGAGAACTCAGGATGAAACCCTGGACATCAGTCAAGAAGATCGTTTCCACCCCCCATAAGCTTGTTCAAGCTTCACAGCCTGAATTACTATTGTCAGGCAATGCCCTGCTTGAACCTGGGGAAACATACTATCAAGTCCCGGAAATTGTAGAGCCTCAAATACCTTTATGCGTAAGAAAATCCCAGCAAGAGAGTCACAAAGGCCAGTCTGTCAAGGTTGTATTGTCCAGAAAACAGTTGCAAACGTTGCTATAAAATAAAGAGAAAATCCGCCTTGAGGATTTCCTCGTAAAATTCTCATATGCTTTTACAGAAAATCCGTCTTTACCAACTATTCCTGAAATGCCAAGTTATTGAAGGTGGATTACAGATGGTGAGGCGTTTGTGCAGTGGCAATTCGGCTTCAAACTTTCTTTAGCATAGACTAGTGTCGGAATATAGGGGAGAGAAGGGAATCACTAAGTGTTCCTTTTTTTGCGTGGCGTTTTCGTTTCGAGCACAGTCCCCCCACGGCGCGCGCCCCCCCCCCTTTGAATGTACCTTATAGGCACAAAGTCTTTTAGCTATTCTTTACTTGCCTCATGTATGTCATTTGATAAATTTTAAACCACAGGAGATCTATTATACTTAAGTATGGATGATTGAAGATCTGAAAAATGTTAACATAGTTGAACTATGTGGTCAATCCAATGTTTGATCAAGTGCTGACAATGTTCAATTTGATATTATATGTCCTGCTACAAATCTTAAGCAAGAAATCAAATGGACTGCACAGGATTCAAACTTTACTTTGAATTGGCTACCACAATAAAATCCATTATTTCTTCAAATATACACAACTAAGAAATAAATGGGCACGGCTTGAGAATAAATACAAACTGAAATTCCCCACAATCGCTTCAAACTTCAAACTTCATAGATTCTTTACAATGCCTTGTTCATCCTGTCAACAGTTGGGAAAACAGAAATGTAATTCACCAGACAAAGAAACTGTTGTCGACATTTAATTTTCTTCTGCCTAACTTGTAAAAATTCTCACATAAATTATAGTCTATAACACCATATGAGAACAAAGTACCTGTACTATGCAGATAGTACCTTTACAGTGCTCTCTTATGCAGTATTACTGATCAGTTTGCTAAAATCTACCTCTTGGAGGGTTTTGTAGTCCTAGTGTTTTTGTTGTCTTCCGGCTTAAATGTTTGTGCTTCCTTCTCTCTAGCTGTGGCTTCTCTTTTCACTTTCTTGGCCTCTACTTCAATAGCCTTTGTCAATGCGTCAACCTTCTTCATGAGCATCTGAAAAGTTATGCCATGTGTTTAATACTTACAGGGCAACTATCAGAAAGAGACTTTGATCAGAAGAGAGAACAAGAGAAAGATCAAATATACCTTTATTTCATAATCCTTTTCATTCAACACATTGTCTTTCACTTCAGATGTTTTCCTTAAACTGATCACTTCCTTCTGAAGCCTGTCATAAAGAAAACCAGAAACCATGTCTTCATTACTCCCTTTATTTTGCACCTCTCTTCATTGTCACCACTCTTTAGTATTCTCTCCAATGAGACTGTTCTATTTTCATCTCTTGACTTATTTTGATCCATGTTTGCCTTTGTTTCTGCATTCTCTTTTCCTGCAATATCTGCCTTATTTTTTGAAGCCCACATACCTTTCCTTAGCATATTTCCAGCCTCGTTGGCAGCTTCATCCTTTCTGTTAGGCTGATGCCAAGGAGAGCCTCGTATGGATGATCCTCTTGGTTGGGATGAAGATCTATTTTTCAATGCAGCATTACTTGATAAAAATCCTAATATAGAAGTTGACTTTTCCTTTTCCTTTTGTGGTGACCGACAAAATGCATTTGGACTTGTTGGAGCAATTGATGTATTCTTGAGACCTTCCTCCAATGTTTTCAGCCTCATCTTAAATTTTTCCTAAGGTTTTGCACATCATCAGAGAAACATATTGTCTTAATTTTTTCTCAAGTGATTTAGTGAATATAACAAACAACTAAACACAGATTCTGGTGGTAAATATATAAAAAATCACCTTGAGTTGTGCCTCTGCCTTAGCTGTCCTCTCGGAAACAGTTAGCTTTTCCTTCAATCGTTTCATCTCTGCCTACAATAACCAAATGCGTCAAACCCTCTATGCATACTCTGCTGCTATCATCACATTTCTACATTTGCTCAAAAGTATCTATAATTTGTAGTCTTAGTCATTGAGCTTAGATTAAGCTTGTAGATTTGGTATGAGCTTTAAATGTTTAATGATCTAGTCCACATTCGGAGAGAAGCATAAGCATGAGAAAAAAAATTCTCTTCAAAGTACTCTCAAATAAGGAAGTACCTGTAGAAGCCTTCTCTCTTCCAGCCATTGCTTGACAGGAATTACTTTGTCATTATCATCTTTCCACTCATTAGCCACGGCACTTGCTACTCTACTTGCTGAAACTTTGACTCTTGCTAACTCCCTCTCCAGAGTCCTCTTCTCTTCCTAGAATATGGCATAGAAAAAACAGTCAAAAGGTAGATCAAGAAATTTTTAGAGGAAATTGCAAAAAAATCCTCAAAATTATTAGCCAAGTTTGTGTAGATCAACTAAACTCTCATTTTTACATTTCCATAACTTTTGGAAATATGCACTTGCCTCCTAACTGCTGCTAATGTTCCCCAATGCTTTTAAAATCCCATAAGCAGCAATAATGTTGAGGTTTTCACACTGGTTGAGGAGTTAAGTATATATAGACATATATTCAAAACTTATGGGGAGATGAATGCAGATTTTGGAAGTTTAGGAGTCCATCCTCACCAAAACAATTGCTTTGAGGATATATTTGCAAGTTTCCCAAGTTTTTGACTTATCCTTTTATTGATATGTTTAATTCCTAGCCAAGCAGAGGTATCTATGTAGATATTAAGGATTGAATCATCAGAAGATTGTGTACATTTGACATACATGTAGCTCAGAAACCTGCCGTTTATAATCCCGAACTGCATTGGCAGCTGCAGCACCGGATAGAAGAGTCTCTTCAAGCTCCTGGATTGTTTGGCAAAGTTTTTCAACTTCCATGACCTTTTGGCGATTAGTTTTCTCCAGGATCTTGTTCTCTTCCTGCATATCATTTCAAATCATTATAAAATATAAACTTTTAATAAAGCTAGATTAGTGATAAGTTCTGCCAGAAAAATAAACTACTAACTAATCTTGCCTGGCATATCTCTATCTGCCTCTTCAATTCATAGTTGTGGTTCTGAACCTCTTCAACTATCAAAGCCCTTTCAAGGGCACTTCGTAAAATTTTCTCTGCTTCAACCAATGCTAGCTCTTTCGACTTAGTAAGCCGTTCCAAAGCCTTCTTATCCTCAGTCAATGTTGCTACCTAAGCATGAAACAGGTGTGGAGAAAAGTGGAATGACATCCTAGAATAAAACATGAAGCAATGTCTTGTTATGAAATTACAAATGCTATCTTCAACTAGTTGTACCTCATTTTTGTACATTTTAATCTCAGCCTCTAGAGGAGCAATTACAGATTCCAATGGAGGCAGATCATCATCTCTTTGATTCGTGTGTACCCTCTGAAGAGTTTCTTCTGCAGCATACAGTGCAGCCATTGCTTCCCTCTTTTCATTCTTGAGTTTCTTGATCTCTAGGTTCTAAAAATGCCATTCAAATGTCAAAAGATCAGGTTGTTTCATAAACTTTAGGAAGTTTGGTACATTATTCTACTTCAAGAATTGCACTTGAGGTATAAAATTTCACCTTATTCTCAAGACTAATTTCAGAGGCTTTAACCTTCTCTCCCAGTTTGCCAACCTCATTTTTCAGCTGGAATTAACAATTCAATAAAATCAAATTCAATAGATTTATTAAACACAGACCTCAATTATTAAATCGCTGCCATTTTGACGATATTAGACATAGAATTATCACAAATGATCTTTAATATCCTATGTTCATTACCTCTCCTATGGCCTTATCCTTCAGAACCTCCGTGGCTTTTAGAGATTTTATTTCCGCGTGTGCGTTTCCAAGTTCTCTATCCTTTCCTGCATTTGATGCTTCAATTCAAACAACAGAGTGAGTTTTTCAGCATGTCATCATCCGCATTCTTAAATGTAGGTTTTTAAGTCACAACCATGCATGTTCTTTTTTCCAATTTAAAAGTTTAATTATATTCAATACTCACCAAGTTTATGCATTTGTCACCATTGCATATATTTCATCAAGCCATGTAACTCAAACTTATTCTAAATATACAACTAACAGGACCCAAAATGCCCGTGTTGTTTGCATCATTATGAATACAGAATATAAAAGCAACAATCTATTCATTGTTGAAATGAGCACAGAGCAACCTTATAGTAAAATCAACCCATGAAAAAAAAACCAAGTAAGAGGGTTAACAAGAAAACTAAGGTGCCATAATACTGGATTAGACAAAGGCCAAAAAAACTTAGATGTTTTGTCTTTTATATTTTATGGTGCAAAAATGTTGGAGTCAGACAGAAATAAAACTCTTAAAGAAGAATTTTGTCTAATACTGTGAAATACCGAGCATACCAAATACGATAATCGCACTGTCTGATGACATCCTCATGAATGCTTGTCAACGTACAAGAAAATGAGACAGAAAGACGAACAAAAATGAAGGGCATAGTATAATGTTTGATTTATCTAACAAATGCACTCCCAAAGTCTAATGAAAATGAAAAAGGACTTTGCATGAAAACCACTTAATGAGCACATAGGGCCAGTTCGAAATGTTACCTTTTAGCATGTTTTGTAAACGGTGGGCGACAGGGCCAGACTGTTCAAGAAAGAGCTCTTCACCAACATTTTGTTCCTCAGAAGCCATCATCTTATCTTAATTCTCTTCCTTTGCTAAACGCTTGGAAAATACAAAAACAAAACAAAACAAACAAGGATGGTTTCAAGGTTTGTTATTACTAAGCAAAGGAATAGAGGTTTTAAGGTAGTGTTCGAGGGCTTTAATGAGGCATAGCTAAGAGTAATTGAGATTCCACATATTTAAGGAATTGACCGAGACGTATGGGATGAGATTTCCATATTTTGAAGCAAAATTTGAAAACTACATATTATTAAGCCGTCCAAGCCGGCTTGGGTTTTTCATTTTCATTGAAAGTAACTGTTACTTATTTTATCCACTTCAATGATAATCCTAAGAAATTAATGTTTTTCAAAATTTTAAATAATCTTACATTACTTTCATTAGATGTTTGTAATTTGTTTTCACTTGATAATATGCAAATTATATTTTCCTTGTTCATGTGATTGTACTTATGGGGAGCTTTTATAGTCACGTTACATAGTTAACTATCTAACTATTAAAATAAATATATAATTAGAATATTAATTATTTAAGTGATTCAATAGTTGGATATAGTATGAGCCATTGGATAGTAACAGGATCGTCCTGTCAAAATTAATGATAGATCATAGAATTTCTCTATTTTTGCCGTTAATGATTTTGCCTCAATAATGCAGTTGGTTGGACCAATTTGTGTAGCGGTTGAATCTACTTGTTGAAGTGAAAAAAGAAAAAAGAAAAAAGGAAAAAAAAAGATAATATAATTCTATGTTATTCAGCCACAAACCTAACTTTAATCCTTTTGTTAATATTTTATTTTTGTTTTTCTTTTATCCTGTGACAAACACAAGTTAAAAGGCAACCAATTTACATTACATCTAAATGAATCAAAATAATATAAAAAAAATTGCTTTTCCCCTCCCTATAAGTTAAAGGAAGGTAACCTATTTACACTTCATCTTCATCTAAAGAAATACCTTTTCTTTTATTGTTGTCAAAATTACAACTCTACTTAGGATTTTATGAATTTGTGATTTTATAAGGTTTCTTTTTTAAAAAAAATTAAAATGGCACCAAATTTTATGGATTTCAATGAATAAATTTTACTGATTCTATAAATTTCATTAAATAGTAAAATGGGTAAGTTGACAACCGTGGTATCCTTATTTCACTCTTATAAAAATCGAATCCAAATTACTTAAACCATACATCAATAACTTAGCTATTACAATGAACCCTCATGAGTCATATTTGTCTGTTATTATAGGCAAAGTTATAAATTTTGGGTCCTAGAGAATTTCTCTTAGTTAAATGTTCCTATCCATAAAATGTATCCTCAGTTATCTCAAATTGGCATAAATGAGATATATGGTAGGTTTAATTGTATATGTTTTCTCTTCTTCAAGACTTTTAAGGTTTTTAAAGTTAAGTTCATTTGATCAGATGTACACTAAACTGCATCTGCAAAATCCCAAATGAGAGCGGTTGATATTGTTATTTACCTAGAAATCTGTCACCATCTTTACCAAATAAATGAAAAAAAAAAAAAAAAATTGATAATGGATTGGTTCTAACGTGGATATATCTAGACAAGCAGGAAATTTCTCTCTCTCAAACTAACTTTTTAAATTCCGATAAATTTCCTCAAGTGAAAATTTAAAAGAGTGTGTGTGTGTACATTATACACGGATTATAGTGACCTTTATACTAAAATTTTATATGTTTTTGGTATCTAAATATTATAAAATTATATATATATTTTGTTAGACTATTAAATAATTTTGAAGGAGATTGATTGCAGAGCAAGGCATGATTACTGATTGACGCAACATGCGCACTCACGCGTTTTTAGTCGTGTTTGAATTTTAAAAAGTTCATCTTCAAAAGTTTCAATTTGTAGCACAACTTATTTATTTATCATATTTAAAATTTTAAATATATAATTTATTTAATACTGCAAACAAGCTAGGCTATTTTTCACCTGAAATTATGAATGTGTCAAACCAAATAAGACTGTTAAGAACTTGCAAATAGACTCGTTAATAGACTCATTAAGCGTATGCAAATTGAATTGTGAAAAAATCTTTTCTATATATATATGTATATATATTATTCTACTATGTATAATTATTTATATTTATATATTATATGTAATATCATAAAATTAGCTATACTAACAATAATATGTTAGCAAAATATAATATTATGCGAAAATTGAAAATTCAACAAGCCTTTAAGTCAAATTTAGGCTTATGAATCCTTAATAAACTCAAGCTCGAACTCAAGCCTATACTTTTCAGACTCAATAAATCATCGATTCGACTTGAACTCATTAACTTTGTAATTGATCCGAGTCTAAATCTTTAGAAACTCGATTTAATTTGACTCATGTATAATGTTTTTATCTGTTTATCAAGTGAGTTACCTATTTGTACTGATCCCTTTTATTGATTGAAAAATTTTAAATAATTATAGACTTAAAAAATAAGTGTTGTCATTAATTTGCTATACACTTGTAACAGGGAGAAAATACAAAAGTGCTTGGAAAGTTATCTTGTTAATCGTAGGCTAAATGAGTGGACAAGTCCGACATCGCATATTGCGACTAATCTGAACAAAAAATTAATTGATACATCCAACTAGGTTTTTATTAACAAAATCAAGTAATTTAACTAATGAGGTTGAGAATAAGATTTAAATGAGGCATGTACCCTTAATCAGGTTATTTACACTATTGAAGCTTGAAATTGCTTACACACATACATGTTTGTTTTATATATCCAAAAAATAGAGTATAGAAGAAAATAAAAAGAAATTAAGAGTGCTACTTTTATTATAATTGAGTTAAGACAAGCGAAGATGATAATCAAAGGAGGAACCGTGGCAACTAGCAAAATCTGATATGAGATGGTAGTAAAAATGAAAAGAGAGCGGGGGTTGTGAAGATAGACACTAAAGTAGAATCTTGCAAGGAACAAAGGAGGAGGTCAAAATATCTAAGCTTTGGGACTTGATATTAGGGGTGTAAATGGACTAAGTCGGTTCATGAACTACCCAAATTTGACTCAATATTTATTAGATTGTGGTTCGGAAATAGTCGAATCAAACTTGAACTCAAGCTATTCAAATAGTTTATCAAGTTAAACTCTAGCTTTATATGTTTAGCTTGATTAGGCTATCGAGCTCAAATTGAGTATAAATATTAATCGAATTCAAATTAAGTTTAAGTGTTAATATTATTTTAATTATAATTTAAAATATATATTTTAATAAATTGAACTTAAACGAGAATAATTGAGTCGAACTCAAGATTACATAGCTTCATTTTGAGTCAAACTCGAGCTTAAAATATTAAGCTCGGTTGAATTCAAATCAAAATGAACTTGAGCTTTGAAATTTTGAGTCGAACTTAAATTTGAACTCAACACTGTACCATCTCAATTCGACTTGTTTGCAACCTTAGTTCAAATATGTTTATGATGAAACAAAACATTAATTAAATTATGTGCCACATTTATGTGTTTAATGCTTTTGATAACATTTTTTTTTCTTAATGGATTACCGTGAAGTGAACTTGGTTCCAAACACCTAAACTCCATAAATACACGCACAAACACACACAAAATATTATAATCCTAATTGTAAAGGGGTTTCGTGGTTGAAAATGGATATGTTTATGGGACCTATATCATAATGATTCATAATTGCTTTTAGTGTTGAATCTAAACTTGGATTTATGAATGCGTCTACAGGACCTATTCTTATTTGTGTCAGGTATCACTTACACAACCAAATATTTATAATCATGGTCAGCATTTA
>JAMXBD010003418.1:0-121026 GCA_024138025.1 Combretum micranthum | reverse complement strand
AATAAAATTAGAAAGTTTGAGTTAAACTTCCATTCCATATTTCTTTTGTCCAGGCAATGAAGAATACAAATTTCCCTTCCAATTGACTACTACGACTAAGAGAATTGCGAAATGGATGAGTGAGTTTTCTTTACATCTTATGTATTCGCGCATATGCTTGCAGAATATAACACTAGATGTTAGGAAAAAATAAAAATGATATGCATGTGGAATGCCATGGAGTTATGTAGTGAATTGCTATCTGTGATCATGAATGATAATTATATCGAAGCCCTATTTGTGGATTGTTATAATTGCCTCTATGTATATTGCTATGTTTGCAAATATTGATTGATCATTTTAAACGAATTAATGTCAGATCGAAAATCCCTTAAACTAAATTGCTCATGCATATCACTTAGAATATCATTTCACATTTTGCTACTACTCCTCAGCGTAGGACCGGAAAAGTAAGCTACCTAGCTTCATTTTGAGAGTTAGGACGATCTGGAAATACGCCTTAAGGTGTAGCCGAATCGATTGATCGCTTTGGTAAGGAAAGCTTAGGGACGTTGTATGGTTCATTGGAACCCCAAGATGTGCGCAAAATTTCAAGAAGGTTGTTGGTGACCCATTCAAATCATTCCCTAACCACCGATGGAGGAGTAAATCCATCCTACATACGAAACTGGATAGTCGTATGTATTGTTTGATCATATGGTTGTTACATATCATATGCTTGCTTAATGGACGTGTTGATTGTTTTTTTATGAGTACATTTTGCATAAGGAATATCTTACTAAGCTAGTTATGCTTATTCCATAATAGATTTCTAATGTTGCAGGATCATTGTTTTTGTGCCCCAGACCATCATGACCGTCCAGGTATAACCTACATATTTGGGGAGCTTTTGGAGAAATTATATTTTGAAGACTTTAGAATAGATTTCTTTCAGAAATCTCTTAGTCTTAATTATTTGATTTATTAAGACTATGTTATTATGGAGGTTTATTAGAGGAATGACCTATGGAAGTTGTAAGACCTTATATTTTGATGAATCACAATAGTATTGCTTTGATTGTTTTGCTACCATCATCTTAAAATACATAACTCTAACCGGCCTCCCTTTATTGTGAATGTACGCC
The DNA here is from genome assembly GCA_024138025.1 of Combretum micranthum. NCBI lineage: Eukaryota > Viridiplantae > Streptophyta > Magnoliopsida > Myrtales > Combretaceae > Combretum > Combretum micranthum. Next base: position 119,902 of record JAMXBD010003418.1, on the reverse strand, counting down.
TTGTACCAATATGGAAGCTTCTAAGTGACCAAGGTAGTCATTCTCAAATTTTAATATTGTGTACGGTAGGTTATCATATTTAGGGTACCAGTTGAGGCGTGATAGGTATAACCATGGGCACTATCGAAGGTGTGATCGCACTTTTACCTTGTATTCTTGCCCTCATTTCCTTTCTTGAAGGTACGTTTTGAGTCTATTTAAAAAAAAAAAAAATTGTTGATTTACTCCAAATTTAATTCAGTTTACTTTATTTCTACTTTTCTTGATCTTAGAAGAAAAAAGAAACATTTAAACAATAATAGCATAAATTTATAGGAATTTATCTAATAATGAATCAAATAAAGCATGAATTCGTATAAATTGAATAGAGTATAAATGACTTATCAAATCGCCTACTAGCACCTAATTACATCGCATCACCATTGATTACTACTCAAGTTGGACAATAAAATTTGAATATGTGATCACTTCTTGCCAAACTATTCCAAGTACCCTTGACCATGGTGCAAGCAAAACTAGTGCTTAACTTAATGTTTCGATAAATTTTAAGTTCACTTTGTTAATTATGTATAAGAAATAAATGGACTATTTATATGTACCTGATTCATGCTCAACATTTTGGGTTAACTATAATGAAAGTTAACTTTTAGAAGTTTTAATTTCAAACATAGATGATTAATACTTAGTTATACTAGAAAATTTTCATTCCTAAAAATTTTGTTTGATTTCACACTAAAATATCTATATAAACTCAATTTAAATTGATAAAATTATACATAAGTATACTAAGATGACTAATTCAAAAATGATAAGGTTAGAGGAGCTCAAAAAAATCGAATTAACATTTTTTTTAAGAAAAATGACCACTTTATTCAGTTAACCATTATTAAATTTGGCCAATTATTATCTTCTAACCTCCATAAGGTCAATCTATAGCTAACTCTAGCTGACATAACACCTTTGTTTTATCCATATTTATTTTTAATTCTACAAACATGGTTTTAAATTGCCAAAACATGAAAATACTCTAAGATTTATACTCTTTGTTATAAAGAATTCACATCAAACCAAATAACTTCTCTAAAATTCTATCATGACATTGATGTAGACTTATTCCACTTGAGCCTTAACCCTAAATGATCAAACTTAAAGTTGGTTTACATTAAAAGAGGAATAAACAAAAACAAAGAAGGAACAAGAGTACTACACCTAAATCTATCCATTTAACACACAGAACACTTAACCATGATTAACAAGTTCCTCGATTTCACTTGAATTGGCAATGTCCTTCAACAATTAATGAATTCATATTAGATCATGTTAATTAAACCACAAAACTTCTAATCATTTGTCACCACCAAATCTTATATTAAAGCCCTTTCACACATCGCACTTCTTTACATCGCGTTAATAAAAAAAATCCTTACAAGGATTTATTTCCATTGTTGATTAATGAGGGACAAAAGAAAAACTATCATTTATTTGAAGACAAAGGGACATGTGAAAACCTTAGTTTAAACACAATACAACAAAAATCATCTATACTAACAAAACAAACTCTTTGCAAAAGAAAAATTTGTTGTTGTAAGAGCTTATCCTAATAACTTTTGTTGTTGGCAAAGACTCATGGACACAAACTTTACCAATAATAATAAAAAAATTGTTGCTAAAAATAAACTCTTTATCCTTAACAATATAAGCTTTTTGGACGACCTATTTGGTTTACCAAATAGTTTATTCTAATAACTTTTACTTTAAAACAACAAAATATTACATTGTAAAAAAATAAAAGATATATATGTTGTTCTTTGAATGAAGTTATCACGAATAACCTCTTAATTATAATTATTTTCATATTGTATAATTTTATGTATTTTACAATCAATATTAGCCTACACATAACATATTTTTATATTTTATAATATATATAATACTACCCATGCACTTTTTCAACTTCTCAAAACCTTGTCAATATTCATCCAAATCACATAGAACTTGATTTACTTCTTCCTTTAAGCTCAAATAAGCTTCCAAAGACTTTAAATCACAAATTTAACAAGTATCTCAAAAGATCTAATGAAAACAAAAGCCTGTCATACTTATTAGTATAATAATTGAAATATGATGCTAAAGACTAGACTTTAATGGTGGATTATGAATATTTATTCTTGAAAAGCCGAGAATAGAGACCCATAAAATATAACACACTTAAGATTGGTTAACCCAATACTTGCATAACCGATCGTAACCTATATGATGAACTAGATAACTTGGCTAAATGAAACATATAACTTAGAAACCTAGGAAATATCAGTCATGACAACTTAGACTCAATGTACGAAAATGAGTTGAGTTCAAGCTAGGATCCATGCTAAGTGGATCTTAACCTGAATAATTCAAATGATGAGAAACAAGAATAATAGACTAGAGTTACTTAGAACATTGTCTTAATATATGTCTTTGAACTTATGAACAACAAAGGGTATTGAGCTTTCGAAACCGTTATCAGTTACACAATAAATTCATGTTTCTTGCTAAGATAGAATTTAATAACCATATTAATAGTTAAACTTCTAAGTGTTTGTTGTTTGTTGCTTGGCTACTCAATTTAAGGGGTGACACCTTTAGACTAGATTGCAAGCTTAATCGCAACTTTGAAAGAATGCGATAGTTAGGCGTTTAGCCCCTTATAAAAGGTTGTGGTAGGCTCACTAGGTAGCTGAAAGGGGAATTTTTGAGAACAAACAATCAATTAGGAGTGGGAACAAAGTTGCAACAAGTAGTAGACCATTCTCTCTCTCTCTCTCTCTCGGGCACTTATTAAGAAGTTAAGTAAAAAAATTCCTTCACTTGTGATGACCTTAAAAAGGTACTTTAGAGGATTAACCTAAACTAATCATATAACGTATGCATCTGTAATATGAGAACCATTTTGCAAGTCAGAGAATTGCAAAACTCTACTTAATATTTGATATATAAGTTTAATTATATAAAAACATTTTGATAATTAAGGGAATACAAATTTCCACAATTCACAAGAACCATAGGGAATCAGTATCCTCCACCAAACGGTAAAATAAGGTAAATAAACTACATATTACAAAGTTTCAAACCATTACACAATTAGTCTAATTCTAAACTTATCTTATACATTACAAAATCTCTAACTTATATATTAAACATATAAATTGCATTCTAAGTTCATCTTCTTATCTTTAAGGTCTTCATTGAAGGTAAACTCTTTGTTCACACAATCATATCCCATTCCTAACTTGAGCTATTCCAGCACAAGAACTATAAAGTGAGAGTTAAATCATAGCTCATTAAATAACAAGACTAGATCACTCATCACACAAATGTCCATCAAGTATTATTATTATTATTATTAACAAACATATGCAGTGCAATCCTCAACCATATGATATGCGCAGTTTGGATGATCGGAATCCAAACCAATGGAGATTTACACCTTCTCTTACCAGCACAAGTCATTCACATCCAATAGAGCTAAAGAACTAAGGAAGAAGAATCTCTTTTCAAATTTCATTACCTGATTATATATATATATGTATGTATGTATCTATTTAAGGATTATAAGTTTAGACTTCACCTTAGGACTCAGACTCACCATTAAGTATTAGCCACCTCATGTCAACCCTCATCAAGCAATGTCCTTTGGTGCCTACTTAGTTCTTGTAGAACTAACACACAATGGTAATCTTTACTAGATTCACTAAACACAACAAAGCATTACCATAGAGCTGAGGGCTAATACTTGACGTGAACACCATATAAATGAAAGTTATGTTTATCATGTAATGCATGTCCAATTAATATAAAGGTCTAATAAAATTTAGTCTATATTATTTAGTGATCACACACATAACAATCACTCATCAATATTAGCAACTCAATCATTACCAATATTTTGGGATCACATTTATTTAATGATTTGGTAATCAAAATAATTATCAAATAACAAACAGATACCTAATCCTCGTGCATAGTCAATTATATCTATTTTAATATCGGTGCAACTACATTACAAATGCAGACAAGGTGATAAAGTCAAAGTTATCTACCTATCATCCTAGCTAAGCCATAGTAATTGTAAACCTCCGAATTTTTCATAACTCTTGGAAAATAATTCTGGAATTAAAATACCAAATCAAAACCTTAAAAGCTGACCCAAGTTAAAACTAAACCCTAGACAATACCAAATACGAAATTTCTTTGCCTTAAGAAAAAGAGAACCTTAAAAAAAAAAGAAATTCAATAATCAATCAACTCAAAACCTGAACATGAGACAATTTATTCATCCGATCCCTACACATAAATCAGATGGAATATTTAATAATACTCAACAACAAAATTATAGAACCTTTAGCCTTTCGATTAATTCTGAAATAAAAAATCTAAATTAATACCGAAAGTTAAAGTCATCACATAACCCTAACTCGAGTAAACAATCCCGATAACCGAAAAATATTAAATAAATCATAAAAAAAAGTAAAACACAAATTTTGAACAAAAATATAACACGTAAAAAACCCAAATTTTTATGATCTTACGAACAAATCAAAAAGTTAGAAGTCAAACTGGAACTCTAAAAGTCAACAAAGTCTACAGCAAACCCTAGTGTTCAAATCCGGTAATCCCGTGCTCTTAAACTCTAAACAACGGAATCGAGATAATTGTGAATAATACTTTGTAATAATACAGGAAAGCTTAAAATATCATATTCACTAATTTTTAGTGTATTTTGGATCCAAACAAGTTCAGTTTTTGAAAATCGTATCCTAGTATACCAGACAATAAAAATATTCAAATAACACCGTTAGACTCTTAATAATATAAGGAATAAAAAAATATCAATTTCATAATTTTTTGATAACTAATAATATTAGATATCGCATTTATACATGTATTTTTTCTACCAACGGTAATTATTAGTCTTATTTACTATTCATTGTCATTTTCTACTATTCATTTATTTCTACTTTTCCTAACAACATATTCTTACAACCTATATACCTATTTCTTACAATTTTCTTTTCCCATAAAAATTCTACACCACATATTACTAAACTTCTCTTACACTTTTCTTCTAAAATTAATTTTTATTTTACTCCTTTTCTTCATGCCATCAATTTTTTTTATTTATTAACTAAAATTTCCCTCCACATTTATCTATAAATACCCAATTTCCCTCCACTTCTTTCACACATTCATTTCACGTAACAAAACTCTCTCAAAATTTCTCTATGAATCCTCTCTACACAATTCCTCTATACCAAAACCCTCTTCAACCAAAGTCTTCCAAAATCCTTCTCTACACATAAACTATTTACCATATATCACTACCCACATAAACTTATATCTATCATCTTCATCCTTCAACAATAAACACATTTTAGGTAACCACTTCTTACCATTATTTTTCCATGTCATGCAACTTAGCATGACCATGGTGTTGTTTCTTAAAGACTTATATGAGTTGTAGAAGCAACAACATATTCAAATTTTGTTATTGTACATGCCAAAAATTTCGATTTTATTATCATGTTAATATTATGTTATTATATTGTTACTATTATTATGCTCATAATCTAATCTTATATATGTATATATATTATTAAATATATGTATATCTATATATTTCTTAAAGCCTAAACGCTCACTAAATTTCACTAACTTACTTTTATTTATTATTATTATTATTATTATTATTATTATTATTGCTTTCTTTTTCTTTCTTTTGAGACTAGTCTATTCTTAGTATTGGGAAGCTTTGATGAAGCTAAGGCTCCCAATACATGACCGTACATCAGCACGGGGTGGTTCCAACCGAACCACCCGAAACCGTCTCCGGTAGTTCCGTACCCAGAACCACCCCGTCGGGACGTTATGAACCACTAAAGGACCCGTCGGAACCGGCAGGTTTAGTGGTTCTTCCACGCGGAACCGATGATTCAACAGGTTCCAACCTGCCACATATACAAATTAAAAAAAAAAAACAAACAAACACAGAACACGGATGGAAACAGTGTGGCCATCGTAGGTTCTGTTATGATGTTAACTTGGTATTGACCTGGGGCGATGGTTCTAGCACACTGCTTGTCAAGTGTACTGCTAATTAGCTTTGTCGGTTATTCGTGTCGTGGCTATTTAGTTTTGCTGTTGATTGTATGGTGGCTCATTCATCGTTGGTCTATGCTGATGGAAAGCAAAGATGGCAATCACGATAGGTGGGGGATAAAAGACGATGATCAGATAATACAATTTATTAAAGTTACATGGATAAAGATTTTATTCGAGTTTATGTGAAGTTTGGGTTTTATATTTGAAACAAGATTATATGGGTTAAGAGAGGAAATTGTAAGATTAACGATTCCTTAAATAAAAATTACCCCAATACTAATTATATAAAATTAATTATTAAAATACCAACACAAAATCGCATTTTAATGAATAATTTTCGAATTTTCCCGTGAATCTTATCTTTAAGGAGGGGCAACCTCCTAAAAAAAAATGATTCGCGATTCGTGTAGAGCCAGAACCGGAACTACCAGAATCGGTGTTTCCATAGAACCGTGAACCACCCCGCTCTGGTGATTCCGGTTCGGGTTCGGGTTCGGGTTCGGGTCCAATGTCTACATGACTGGGTTATCTTGATGAAGCTAAAGTTCCCAATGCTTGATCTTATTATTTTGCTTATTTTTGCTTCTTATAATCATTTTATATTATTATGTAATATTTTCATATTTTCCATACTACATGCTCATATACATGCATCCTCATAATGATATTATCTAAACAAAATTTAAAGTGAGATTTTCTTTAATAGAGGAACATAAAGCTAAACTCTTTTGTTATTTAACTTGTCACTAAAATAAAGAAGTTATTGGCAACAACTTAGAAAATAGATTTTTACAACTTCTTCTCAAACTTTCCTAAGGTTTTCCTAAATGCCAACAAGGATAATTTTGCCAAGGAAATAGAGGAAAAATGGAACCAAACTCTTTTATTATCTAACTTTGAACTTAAACAAAGATTTTTCATAAAAAAAATATGGAAAAAGTATTTTTATAAATTCTTTTCAAAAATTTAGATAAACCTATCATAAATTTCCTTCAATAACCATAAAAGATGATTTTTACCTAAGAAATTAACTAAGGAAATAAACATTATCTTTTTATGATGAGTAACATAAAGTTTATTAAAACTTAGTGTTAATAACTCTTTGATAATCAAATTTTCATAAAAAATTAATCATAGGATTTCTTTTCTAACCCCATAATAAATCCAAGAACTAGACTAGTTTTTAAAGTTAAGATAAAATCAACTCACTAAAATTATAAACCTACTTGGAAAGATAAAGGTTGCCAAGAATCTAAATGATAAACTCATTTTCAAAGAAATAAAGAGAATGTAAACATAGTAAATTCAAAAACAATAGCTATTATTAATAACTTAGAACATTTAAAAATGATTTCTTTCCAAGTAAAATAATAAAGAAGTTGAAAGACCAAGTTTTAGAAATAAAATTTATTTATGTTTTTAAAAGAAGTTAGGAAGTGAATATATAAGAGGAAGAAGACATGTTTATCGAAACTTGTTTATCAAAACCATTTTAAAAAGAAAATATATACATACAACCCAAATTATTAGAGGTTATCAATAACTTTTGGAAACTTCATTTTTATCACCAGAAGTAAAATTTTCACAAGACCAAAGTTAAAAGAAAATTTATTTATTTTAGAAAAGAAATTGGAAAACAAAATAAGAATATACTTATTTATAATAACTCAAGAATTTATAAAGTTCTTTAAAACCCTTAGAAAAGAAATTGTAAAGATTCAAGTTTTCAACACCATAAGACAAGTTATTTAACAAAAAATAATCGTTGAGACAACTGTCACGCCCCGAGGGGTACCCTAAACGTGGCAGTCCGCCGTACACAATACTAAAGCCTAAGAATGACTACCTTAGTCACGCAAAGGCTTCCATCATGTACAAGGCGTACATCACAACCAAGGGGACGCATCGGAGTAGCGTAATTTACATTGATAATAAATAAGTAACAAGGTAAGGAGAATACTTAATGTAAAACATATGTCACGCCCGAGGGGTACCCTAAACGTGGCAGTCCGCCGTACACAATACTAAAGCCTAGGAATGACTACCTTAGTCATGTAAAGGCTTCCATATTATGTACAAGGCGTACATCACAACCAAGGGGACGCATCGGAGTAGCGTAATTTACATTGATAATACAAAGTAGCAAGGCAAAGAGAATACTTAATATAAAACGTAAGCATATCATAATTCAATTCTTAGCATGTTCTTCTATTATCTTCAAATAAATATGCGTCCTAATCATATAGGTTAGCACACATAAAGAACCTTACAAAATTTCTTCATCGTATGATTTCATATCCTTAATCATCCGTCCATGACTTCCTTAATGTCATGGATTCTCAAATTTAATCTACGAATATACCTGTTTCAACAAAATCTATAGGGGTATAAGCTACAACTAGCTTAATGAGATATTCCTTTTTTCGTACCATAATTTCAAACAAGTTTATTTATTTAATCAACATATGCTATGCATACAATGCAACAATCACATGATTACGCGAATATATATAGTCATCCGGAAACCAATATATAGAAACGGATTTACCCCTCCGTATCAAAGGTTAGGGAATCGGGTTGAAGTCCTCGACCTTCTACTGCTAGTCCCCAGTCCTCACCCACAGCGTTCGGTTGGCTCGGCTCCGAACCTAGAGTCGCTTTCCCCCGAGCGATTTGGATTCTCCAGGAAGGAACATGGCCCGTGGCACCACACGATCACAGCCAATCCAACTCTACGCGTAGAGTAGCAGCCTTTAGAAATAGATGTGACTCGATGGATGCTATGCGTGAACGTTTTATTGTTCTTAGGTCAAACCTTATTAAGGTTTATTAGGATCAATCAATTTAGCACAATAAACAATCATACAAGTAAGTAAACAAAATTATTTAAACAAGCAGATCGAAATTTCGATATTCTTAATTCTCATTCACGCATAAACATAGAATCAATCATAATCCCAAATCCCCCAAATATATTCATTTTTATCTTTTCTTAGTACACTAATGCTACTACATTACAAGCACAAGCAAGGTAACGAAATTAGAAGAATAACTCACTCGTCCATTTCGCTATCTTCTTAGTCGTAGTAATCCTCGGGTAGGGTATTTCGTATCCTTCGTCACCTAGACAAAAGAAATACCCGGGATAAGTCTTCATGAATTTCTATTCTTGGATATTCTAAACTTTACTTAAAATCGTGGTAAAATCGTATAAGAAGAAATTCCAACTTAAAATGGCCGTAACTTGCTCATTTTAACTCGGAATTTCGCATATGATATACCGTTTCTACCTATTCGAAAAGTCTATCCATTTCTAAGGTTATCTTTGTCATAAAGATCATTTGGGTTCCGAAAACGTCAGGTATAGATTTAAAATGAATTTTCTAAACTTTTGCAAAAATCCATTTTCTAACTCAACTCCATTTTAAAGAAAATCCTTTTGTAACAATATAAATATATATTTGATAAACACTTTTGAATATATATAGGTATGCTCACTTTATATGCAAAATCCCAATGGTAGTGTCTCAACAATTTATTTCATAAAACAATTTATTTAAACCTTAGTTTTGAAAATTTCCTTTCAAGTATCTAAAGAAACTTTATATTTTTCCTAGGTTTTATAAATGAGTATATTCTTATTTTATTTTCTTCATTTCTTCTTCCAAAACAAGTTGAATTTTTCCTTAATCCTTTAGTCTTGTATTAAATTTTCCTTCTAGTGATTAAAGTTCAAATTCATCAAAAGTATATTAAGTTGATAAAAACCTTTTTATAAATTTTTGTATTTAGGATGGTTTTTTGAAAATGAATCTTGTCTTCTTATATTTATTTCTAAAATATAAGCTTTTTCTTTCTAAAACTTGTTCTTTCATTTCTTTGAAAAGAATCATCTTTATTGATAAAATCCATTATTGCTAACCTTACTTTATTTATATTCTTTTGAAAACAAGTTCTTTCTTTAGAATTTAAAAATCATTACTTTTCCTAAGTGGGTTCCTTATGAGTTGATTTTTATATTAACTTTGAAAACTAGTTTGTTCCTTAGTTTTAGAAAAGAATTTAAGTCTCAAACTTTCAATATGAACGATTTATTTTTCTAAAAACTTGATTACCATAAAATACAAGGAAAACATTTATTTCTTACGTTTTCTTGATAAATCTATTTTGTTATTTAAGAAAACTTGAGAAAACTTGTATTATTCTATTTCTAGGTTGTTGATAATAATTTCATGTTTTGTGGTAAATCATATAATTGGAAACTTAGCTTTGAGCTCATTTAGTAAAACTAGATTCTATTTTTAGACTAGTTGAGACATTAACATTATGCCAATGCGAGTATCATGAGCATATAAAATAATAAGAACATAAGGAAATACTAAAAATAATTAATGAGCAAGAAAATAAAATATCAAGCATTGGGAACTTTAGCTTCATCAAGAATCCCGATCAAGTATTGGAGCCTTAGCTTTATCAAGGCGTCCCGGGACTAAGAATGGACTAGTCCCAAAAGATTAAAGAAAATAATTAAAGATTGTTTTGACTTGATATGGACAAGTCTAAGACTAGAAAGACTAGTCTTAATATCAACATAAAATAAATAAATTGCATAGAAAATAAATAAATAACAAATGAGCTTATATGCTCTAAATAAATATATATAATATACATAATACTATATATAAGCAAATAATCACAATAATAATAACAACTTAATAAAATAGGAAGTTTATGTACAAGAACAAAACATGAACATGTTGTTGCTTTTACTACTCATATGAGTTTCAAAACAACACCATAGTCATGGTAAGTTACATGACATGGATGAATAATAGATGGAAGAAATATTTACCTAAGTTATGTAAGAGGTATGAAGATGGTAGTGAATGTATGGTTATGTGGTTATGGAGAGATGGTATTGTATTACATAAAGAGAGTTTTGGTAGGAGAGATTTTCTTCTATAAGAAGGAGTTCTTGTAAGATTATAGAGGAGAGTTTTTGAGAGGATTTTAGCATAGTTTCTTTGCTTTGGAATGGTGTGAAGAAATGAAAGGGAAGAGGTGGTATTTATATAATTTTGTGGATGATTAAGAGTGAATTGAATAAAAGAAAAATAAATTAAAATAGAGGAGAGGGAGGGTCAATTTGCGCCGGCCATGGGGTGTGGGAGAGTGTGTGAGTTGATTTTTGAGTGAAATTTGTAAGAAAATAATTAATATGTAAGGTATGATTTGATAAAAGGTGTATTGAAATATAAAAAGTAAGAAATAGATATGTAGGTGTAAGAAATAGGTGTAAGAAAAAGTAGAGATAGTGAAATAGTAATGAATAGTAGAAAAGTACTATGAATAGTAGATAGACAATTAAAGTACCGGTAGTAATAAAAATACACGTAATAATGCGATATCTGTAATTTTTAGCTACCGAAAAATTCTAAAATGATATTTCGGGAATCCTTATATTTTACGAGTCTATTGGTATAAACAATATTTTTAATATTCCGCTCGGGACACGCTTTTCGAGAACCGATCCCGTTTGGGTCCGAAGGTCACTCAAAATTCGCGAATCTAAGATTTTTATGTTACCCTACGTTATTACGAACTATTCTAGGCCATTAACTTAATTTCGTTTTTAGGGTTTGAAAACGCGGGATTGCCGGATCTTAAACACTAGGTTCGTTGTAGGCTTGTTGACTTTTAGGGTTCCGTTTTGATTTCCGATTCTGTCGAGATATTCGTAATCGTATAATTCTTTTGAGTTTTGACCATTTCGAATTTATGTTTTATTTTATTTTATTCGTGATTATTTATAGTTTTTAGTTCTCGGAATCGTTTAAACCGAGTCTAGGTTATATTGACTCAATTTGACTTTTGGTGAGAATTTGATTTTGTGATTCTAAAATTTTACTGAAGGAATTTAGGATTTTATCATCTCGTTGTTAAGCGGTACTTAGATCTATCGTTTCGATTCGCGTTTTAGGAATTGGCTAGATTATTTAATCGACGTACGGACGTTGATTATATTGGTAATTGGACTTTATATTTCGTTTCAAGGGTTCTCGTTTTCTCAAGATTGAGAAAACTCGTTTTTGTTCTTATTTGGAATTAAGTTTTAAACTTGGTTCGATTTTTAGGGTTTCGTTTCCAATGTTTTGACTCGGTCTAGAATTTGGTCTTTATCTTGAGTCGATTTTCGGGATTTAATTTTTGATGCTTAAACTTCTATGATTATTAAATATTCGGGGTTTACAACAACACCATTGAATCATGCATACAATATGAGTCTATATATATATGTATTCAAATGATTTTTCAATCATATAAATATCTATATTTTTGCTAAAGGATTTTTAGGATAAAGAAAAGTTTGAAAATTATATTTCAAGTGTTGGGATTTTCATGGAATTCTGTACCAACCTTTTTTCATAACTTAAAAGACTTTTTATGACAAAAATGACCTTAGAAATAGATATATCTTTTAGAGTAGGTAGAAAACGATATATAATATGCGAAATTCCTAGTTAAAATGAGCAAGTTATGGCCATTTTAATTTAGAATTTCTCTCTATATGATTTTTGGCAAACATAGAAAAATAGAATTAGAAAGTTTAAGTATAACTTCTGTGAAATCTCATCTCGAGTATTTCTTTTGTCTAGGCAACGAAGAATATGGGATTTCTCTTCCTGAGGACTGCTACTGTAAGCCCTAGATTTTCCGATTATATTAGCAAACCCTAAGAACCGGACGTCAAACGAAACCCTAAAGTTAACCTAGTTATACGATTAGTCTAGTGAATCTAGATCCGGTAATCCCGTGTTCTTAAACCCTAGAAAACGAAATTGAGATAATTGTAGAATATGGTTCGTAATAATATAGGAAAGCTTAAAAATATCAGATTCGTAATTTTTCTAGTGTCCTTCGGATTCGAACGGATCAGTTTTCGAAAATCGGCCCCGGTGCATCGGATAGTGAAAATATTTCGACAACACCAATAGATTCGTCAAAATATAAAGATTTCAAAAATATCAGTTTTAGAATTTTTCGGTAACTAAAAATAACAGATATAAGCCTTTACACGTATTTTCTTACTACCAGTATTTTAATTGTCTAGTCTACTATTTATTACTATTCACCTATCTCTACTTTTTCTTACACACTATTCTTACATACTACCATATCTATACTTTACAATTTACCTTCCCCATACAACTTTAATCACATCACACCTACACATTAATTCTTTTATTACAAAACAAACAAAATAATAAATTTCTCCCCCCTATATACTCAAAACCGGCGCCATCACCCCAACCAACCCCACCACCCCCCCGCCCCCCACCCCCCCCCCCCCCCCCCCCCCCCCCCCCCCCCCCCCCCCCGCGTCCTCTTCCATCTAATTTCATTTCAATTTCATTTAATTTTAATCACACAAATTTCCACTCCAAAAATCTATAAATACCCCCTTTCTCTTTCATTCTTTTACACAACTCATTTCCTACTAAAACTCTCCCAAAATAACTCCCCCAAAATCTCTCTCAAGTTCTTTCTTTTCTTTAGAAAACCAAGTCCCACATAATACCACAACCCATTTCTTTTCTTCTTTAACCAACACATAAACCTTAGGTAAAAGTTTCTTTCATATACTCATCATGTTCATATAACTTAACATGAGTTTAGTGTATATTTCTTAGACTCATTGAGTTAAAGAAGCAACAATTTATTCATGTTTTGTTTTTGTTCATGTCCTATTCTTTTCTTTATTATTATGTTGTTATTGTTATTGTTATTATTATTTATTCTAACCTAACTTATATAAAGTATTATGTATATTATGTATATATATTTATTTAGAGCATATAAGCTCATTTGTTATTTATTTATTTTCAAGTTTTGCAATTTATTTAATTTCAAGTTGTTCTTAAGACTAGTCTCTCTAGTCTTAGACTTGTCCATATCAAGTCAAAATAATTTTATTTCTTTGCTTTTCTCTTTCTTTTGAGGACTAGTCTATTCTTAGTCCCGGGATACCTTGATGAAGCTAAGGTTCCCAATACTTGATTTTACTTTTATGCTCTTATTTTATCTTGTTATATTGTTTTATTACCTTTTCCATAAAGTTACATATTCTCATTCATGCATGAATAAGTTGATATTATCTCACATAATGAAAATGAGTTTTCTTAAGTAATAAAAATAAGAACTCTCTTTAAAAATAAATTTTTATCACATAAGAAATTATTTTCCATAAAGACTTAAAGTTTTATCTTAATAATATTTTTCTGAAGTTAGATAAGTTTAGCTCTAGTTTTAGTAAAATATGTGATTTCACCAAAAATACATAAAGTAATGTTATCACAAACTCTCTTTTAAAACCAATAAAATAAGAAAGTTTCTTTAAACTTAATTTTGATTTAACCAAGAGTTTTCTTAAAACTCCTTTATCAAAGTTTTCTACCAATACTTTAAAATACTAAAGTCTAGATAAGTTTTTCAAAACTAATTTATAAGATCATTTCTTTTAAAGTGGATCTAACTTTAGAAAAGCTATAGAACATATAACCATGAAGTATTTAGAAAGATTATGTTTTCCAAAACATTAGAAATAAAGTAGTAGGAATTCAAAAAAAAACTAAAATTACTTTTATTTAAGAAATGGAGCTAAAAGAAGGGAATGCTCACTCATAGTAAAATAAGGAATTTTCTTAACAAAACTAATTTCTTTACAAGTCTTAAGCTTATCTCACTTCCAAGACATATTGTTATATAAGATCATTGTTGAGACAACACTACTAAATTCATGCATATGGTATGAGTACATATATAGGTATTCAAAGAATTTTTTTTTTCAATCATACAAATATATCTATATTTTGTACAAAAGTTTTTAAATGAAGAAAGTTTGAAAACTCTAGTTTTGATTTTCGTATCAAATCTGTTCGTTACTATTTCGAGACCTAAATAACTTCTTTTGATAAAAATAACCTTAGAAATAGATAGATCTTTTCGAGTAGGTAGAAATCGGTATATAATATGCAAAATTCTAAGTTAAAATGAGCAAGTTATGGCCATTTTAATTGGAATTTCCATTCATACGATTTTTGACGAATTCAGTTAGATAGAATTATAGAGTTTGATTAGATCTTGGATGAAATACTCATGTCGGGTATTTCTTTTGGTTTAGGTGTCGAGGACGAAGATCTTCCTTCCTAGAGGATTACTTCAACTCCTAGAAGAAAGCTATGGACGAGTGAGTTTCCTTTACGTTAATGTATTCGCAATGTGCTTGTAGAATAGAGCACTAGATGTTAGGAAAAAGATAAAATGGATATGCATGCGGGTTATCATGGGTATTATGTATGTGACTCGTTGTTTGCGATCAATGAACTATAAGTATATCGAAACCCGATTTGTGATTGATATAAATGTTTCTATGTATGAATTGTTATGTGTGCAAATATTGTTTGATCGCTTTAAAATGATTTAATGTTATATTGAAGTCCCCATATAATAAATTGCTCATGCATATCACTTAGAATATCATTTCGAAATTTTGCTACTACTCCTCAGCGTGGGACCGGAAAGGTGAGCTGCCTTGCTACAACCTTGAGAGTTAGGACGTTCGGGGAATATGGTCTCAAGTTGTAGCCGAGCCGGATTGATCGCTTTGGGTATGGAAGGCCCGGGGACTAGTAGTACGGTTCGTTGGAACCCCAAGACACACGCAACTTTAAGGAGGTCGTTTGGGACCCAGTTCAAAGCATTTCCTAACCTCCGATGGAGGGGTAAATCCATCACACATACAAAATCGGATAGTCATATGTAATGTTTGATCATATGGTTGTTGCATTTCATATGCTTGATTAATAAACTTGATTGATTGCTTGTTATGAGTACTTTTGCATAAGGAATGTCTCACTAAGCAAGTTATGCTTATACTCCTATAGACTTTTGATATTGCAGGATTATCTTTTGCACCCGTGACCACCTGATTCCCCGGGTAGAATCCTTATTTGAGAAGCTTTTAGAGAAATTCTATTTTGAAGTTATAGAGTAGATTTCTTCTAAAATCTTCTAGTTTTAGTTATTTTAGCTTTAGTAGAACCATGTTGTTATATATTTATCGGGGGAATGCCCCTTAGAAGTTGTAAGACTTTATGTTTCTATGAATTATATTTAGTGATATTTTGTCCACTGCCAATATCTTAAAATGCATTACTTCACCGGTCTCTCTTTGATGTGAATGTACGCCTTGTACTGATATGGAAGCTTTTGAGTGACTGAGGTAGTCATTCTTAAGTTTTAATATTGCGTACGGTGGGCTGTCACCTTTAGGGTACCCGTTGGGGCGTGACAGCTACGACTAAGAAGATTGCGATATGGACGAGTGAGTCTTCATTTATGCTTATGTATTCACGCATGTGCTTATAGAATAGAGCACTAGATATTAGGAAAATATAAAAATTGATATGCATGTAGTTTATCGCGGGAGTTTTGTATGTGAATTAGTATGTATATCGATGAACGATAAGAATATTGAAGCTCGATTTGTTGATTGTTATAATTGTTTCTATGTATTTTGCTGTATGTGCAAATATTAATTGATCGCTTTAAACAAATTAATTTGGATTGGAAATCCCATTAACTAAATTGCTCATGCATATCACCTAGAATATCATTTTGCATTTTTCTACTACTCCTCAGCGTGGACCGGAAAGGTAAGCTGCCTAACTACATTGAGAAATTAGGATGTCGAGGAATATGGCCTCAAGATGTAACCAAGCCAGATTGATCGCTTTGGGTAAGGAAAGCCCGAAGGCTAGTAGTACTGTAAGCTCCGGAAAATTTCGGTAAATAATTCCAAGATGAACTTCGAAAATAAACCCTAAAAATCACTCCAAATTAAAACCAAACTTCGACTAGTTCTAAATCACGAACAAATCCAGAAATCTCTTAATCTTGAGGAAAATAAGAATCCTTAAAGACAAAATAAGAACTCAACATACTTCAATTCCAAAAATTACGTACGACAAATTCTATACGTAACTTCGACTTATAAAATCGGGTAATATAAAGCCCAAAAACAAATTATTAAAAAGTAAACAACGATGAAACTTTTGGAAATGAAACTCAATTCAAAAATTCCGAAAATGTTGAGAAATATTAAATATTTACAAAAATAAAATTTAAAATAAATTTCTTAAATTAAATATGTTGTACAAACATAAAACATCAGTTTCCAAATTAGTAAAGATATAAACCAGAAAATTACCCGGAAACCCTAAGTGGAATACAGTAGTTTAAGTCCGGCAATCTAGCGCCCTTTACCCTACAGGCCTAGGTATAGTTTAAGTGTGTAGAATCGCTCGTAGTAATATAAGTTCGCTTAAAATATCAGATTGGTAAATTTTTGACCTATTTCGAACCCGTTCAGATACAGACTTCGAAAAACTTGTCCCGGGGCTCGAGATATCAAAAATATACATTAGTACCGTTAGAATCGTATTTTCATAAGGATTTATAAAATATCAGTTTTATAATTTTTTTTTCAATAACTAGAATTATCTGATTTTGTGATTTTAGTCGTATTTTGTTACTACAGGTAATTAATTAGTCTTTTGCACTATTCACTTCTATTTCATTACACAATTTTATTTTCTTATAAACCCTTATATTTTTAGATAAATATTTTATATATTATAGAAAATTTTGTTTTTCTAAAATTTAGTTCGTTTTGGGCTTGTACGGGATCAAATTCTGTTTAAGACTCAATACTAAAAATAAAATAAATTAATTTAATATTGAAAAATATTTTTATTTTCATAAAATAATTTTTTAGAATTTTTCGGTTATAAAAATATCATTTATAGCCCATATTCGTATTTTGATCATATCGGTAACATATTCGTTGAAATACTAAAATAATTCAAATAATTATTTAATTTTAGTTATGAAAATTCTGCCACTCATTTAAAAATATTTTTCCTAATTTTATTTTTTATTTTTCTTAATAAAAAGTACTTTTTCCAACCCATACTTCAAGTGCACTTCATTTGTGTAAACCCCTAAAATTTTCGGTTAATTTTAAGTTTGATCTTATAATTAAAAGTCAACCGAAACCCAAAGGTTAACAAAAGGCTAGTACAAACCCTAGATTCTAGATCCGGCATTCCCGTTTTCTTTAGCCTAGAAAACGAAGTTGGAATAATTAGCTATAATGGTTCGTAATAGCTATAAGTTATATAAAAATATCAGTTTGGCGAAATTCGAATGTCTTTTGAACCCGATCGGACAGAGTTCTTGAAAAACTTGTCCGAGAGCTCGAAATAAAAAAAATATTCCGAACATACCGTTAGACTCGTAAAAATATAATATTTTCAAATATATCAATTTCGTAATTTTTCGGTAGCTAAAAATATCAGATATCGCATTTATACACGTATTTCTTACTACTGGTATTTAATTATCATGTCTACTTTTACATACACTATTTTCTACTATTCTATACTATTCATCTATTTCTACTTTTTCTTACAACCTACTCTTACAATCCATATACCTATTTCTTACACATTTTCATTTCCAATACAATTTCACATCCTTCATTTCTTACTTTTAATTAATCAAAAGACAAAAAAATTAATTTTCCTCTCTCCTACACCAAGATTTGCACCGGCCCCCTTCTTTTTCTTTCCAATTTGTTTTTTTTTCATTTATTTAATTAACACAAATCATCTCCCACATTTTCCTATAAATACCCTTCATACCTTACTTCTTTCACACTTCTTCATTTCTAAAGTTACTCTCTCAAAATCTCTCAAGAATTCTCTTCCAAGAAGCTCTCTTTAGTTCATCTCTTTTAGGTAAAACTTTATTCAAGAAATTCCTATGTTCATCTACTTAGTATAAACTTAGTGTATGTTTTCTAAAACCATGAAGGTTAAGAAAGCAACAATAGGTTCATACTTTGTTTTTGTTCATAATCTCAACCTCTTTATGTTCTTTTATGTTCGTAATTATCTAATATAACTATATAGATATATATAATATTTAGAGCATATAAGCTCATTGTCTTGCAATTTATTTACCTATCATGCAATTTATTTACTTCCTTTCTATTTATTTAATTTCAAGTTGTTTTTAAGACTAGTCTTTCTAGTCTTAGACTTATCATCATCAAGTCAAAATTTTCTTTTTGGGACTAGTCATTTCTTTGTCCCGGGGTACCTTGATGAAGCTAAGGTCCCAATACTTGATTTATTCCTTTAATTGCTTATTCTTTCAAGTTATTATGTTTCTTTACATTTCCATAATTTTATGATTCGTATTCATGCATGAACATAATGATTTTTGTCTCAACAAAAATAAAGGAGGAAGTGTTTTCTTAGACTAAAGATTCTTTTCTAAAAAATAAATGTAGAGATTAAGTTTCTTAAGAACTCATAAACATGCCTAGAAATGATTTTTCTTAAATAAACAAAAGGTTTTATAAAAGCTTATTTTTCATCAAGTATTAGAAATTCTTTTGGAATAATCACAAGAAACGAAAATATTCTTTTATGAAATTGTCATTACTTTTAAAAGTTGTTGGAATCTAAGCTTAGAAAAATAAAAATCATTCTTTAGAAATTTAGAACAATTACAAGAAATTAAATTTAGAAAAAGAAATACTCATTTCAAGTAACTCAAAATCTTTTCAAAGTAAAATGAATATTTAAAAATTTCTCAAGTTCAAAATCATTCAAGACTTTACTTTTTCATAAATTGAGACAACTTCATTTACTTCATACATTTGTTATGAGTCATTACATATATGTATATACCTTTCAAAAGCTTATAAAATATTTGGAAAATCTATCTCTTCAAGTGAACTTTATTTAAAAGGAGGAATTCAAGTTTTTGCAAATTCTTGGAGAATCTGGTCGCTGCTTTTTCGGAACCCAAACGACTTAGTTTGTTGAAAATAAGTTTAGAAATGGGTAGATCTTTTTGAGTAGGTAGAAAACGATATATTATTTGCGAAATTCTGAGTTAAAATGAGCAAGTTATGGCCATTCTAAGTTGGAATTTCCTCTTATATGATTTTACCGTAATTTTTAGAAAAGTTTAGAATCTTCAAGAAGAGAAACTTCATGAAATACTCATTTTGGGTATTCTTCTTGATTAGATAATCTCGAGGAGGATTGTTCCTATCCGAAGATTACTATGATTAGTGGAAATCCCGAACGACTCATCCATTTCAAGAAATGTGTCATCATGGTTGAGTGAGTTTATTCCCCGTTATTTTTCAACTTATGACTATGCTTGTGAAATTAGTTGCACTAGAATTTAGGCAAAAATCAAATGGAAGTTGGATGATAACATGTTAGAAGAATATTAAGTATATCGAAACTTGATTTGTTTGTAATAAAGTTGTTTGTACATTACTATCTTGAAGTGTTTGAAATTGGTGCTCACTTGAAAGAAGATAAATATAACTACTAGACTTTAATTAAGAAATTATGCATGCACTTCATATGTTGAGTCACATTTCATTCACTACTATACAATTGGTGGAACAAGTGTATAATAGTGGTGGTAGACATAACCCGTATATCATGTAAGTGGCGAGTAGGAGCCAGTAAGAACTACGTAAATTGGTGGCTAGTAAGAGCCTGTAATAACTACAAGTTTTTGATGGCGTATAGGAGCCAGTAAGATCTATAAAAGTGTTTTAAAAGTTGTAGCTGTAATTGGCCTGAATACCCAACCCCGAATGAAGGGCGTAATTCATTCAACATATGATTCCAGAAAGTCATATGTTTGTATGCTCACGTGGTTATTGCATTTCATATGTTTGAATAATAAACTTGGTTGATAATTTACTTTGAGTATGAATTTTGGGATTTACTCACTAAGCCCATAAGCTTACACCCCTATAGGTATTTGTATTCTCAGGAACACCTATTTTTGTGCTCGGGGCCTCTCCATATCTGTGTAAGTTTTCCATTAAAGCTTTTGGGTGAAAATCTACTTGAAGACTTAGATTAGAATTCCTTTGAAATCTTTAATACAGTATTTGGATGTTGTAAAGACTATCACGATCTTTGGGATTAGCAAGGGTATGCCCCTAAGAGATCATGTAATAGACCTTTGGTTATTAATGATATAATATATTTTGTTTCTGGATTCTTGTATGTTCATCTTTACTTGCTTAAACTATGCTTCCCAAAAGCGTCTCCTATTATCGTGCTAGACTCCTTATATGTAATACTAAGGCTTTCGCATGACTAAGGTAGTCATTCTTAAGTCTTGATATTATATGTGGCGGACTGCCACGTTTAGGATACCCTTCGGGGCGTGACAATTTGCCACTTCTACACATTAATCAAGTTTTCTTTCGCTCATTTCATACTCCATTTCCCCACAATGGCAGCTGACCACACTCCTAATAATAGCCTCTTTTCTTTCATTTTAATAATTTATATAATGATTTAAAGCCTCTTTTAGTTAGCACATTAAATGATACAAGTTACACTTTCAAATTTCAAGTTACAAGACAATTTAATCTCTCTCTCTCTTGCTACAATTCATGTGAAGCCCCCCCAAAATCTGCCTTGTTTTTTTTTTTTTTTCTTCTTTCTTTCAATTAAATGCACTCCTTCTCTCTCCCTCTTTCATTTTCACCTTTTATCCTTTTCCATTCCTTACACTTTTCTCTCTAATTTTTCCTCTCTTTCTTTCTTCTTTTGTTCTTGTTCTTACAAGAATACAAGCTGCCCCTATTTCTTCTATAAGCTCCCACACATATTTCTTCAAGATTCTTGGATAAAACTCTTGTCCAAAGCTTCTATAGGTGATATAGGTAAAGTATAGTGAGAGTTTCATGCATCAAATGACATTCCATAATCTTAAAAGCTAAGAATGATGATGCCAAAATGAAACACTCATCTTCTCTATGATTATTATCTTGTATCATTATTATTTTCTTGCTAAAAGTAGTTATATTTTGTAGATCTAACTTTTTATAGCTTTGATTTTTGTTCATGCTTTAGATCTTGTTATTTGAGTTATTATCTTTGTTATTGCTTATGATTTATGCATATATTCATCATTCACATAACTATCTTAGTGTTCATATATTTATAACTAGTATAGTAAACTAGATCTAGTGTTTTGAGTTTATAAATGCATTAGACTTTTGTTTTATGTTCATAAACAACTTGTAGTAGCATGATGATAGTAGGAAAGTTTTAGAAAGCTCAAGATCTATTTTGTTTTCAATAAAAATCATTTTTGAAAATTCGGATGAAAAAGGAACCATATTTAGAAAAGTTATTTTTCAACTTCAAAACGTGTATTTTTCATTTAAAATGAAGGACTTAGGGAATAGATAACATGAATGGTTTTGATGAGTAAAGTTTAAATCTATGAGTTTATAGTTTACTACCAGGTTTCTTTTATATTTATGTTCATATTAAGTGTAGATCTTGATTTTGAACTCAAACAAAAATGGTGAAATTCGTATTTAGGCAAGACCCCTATTTATATATCATCAAGACTTCATTTTATATGGTTCAAAGATGATTTTCAAAGATTAATTTAAAAAAAAAAATTCTAGTTTCGTATTTTGGCCAAGGCATAGTTTAAAAACATGTTTTCCAACTCAAAAATGAAGATTTTATTAAAGAAATGGAAGGCTCTTAAGATAGGATATGTAAAGGATGATTTTTCCTAAGTTTAGATGGTATTTATCAAAAGATATGTCCAAAAATAAATTTGATAAATTCGGATCTCAACCAAGACCAATTTTGAAAACCCATTTATCAACTCCAAAACTCATGTTTTATGTGAAGAATGAAGGGTATAGGTAATATGTATCATTAAGTAGTGATTTTTATAAGTTGAAATGAGTTTTGATGAGATTAATATGTAAAACAAGAAGTAGAATCAAAATGAAAAATTTTGAGTTAGTAGTCAACTTGTAAAATTCGTAACTTTGGACGATGCCCATGAAAACACCTATTATCCAAGTTCAAAATAAAAGTTTTATGTATTAAATGAAGTCCTTAAGTAGTAGGTATAGTAAAGACTTAAATTTTAATGCATTAAACAAGTTTTTCCCAAAGGAATCATTCAAAAAGTAGATTTCTAAAAATTCGGATTTTTGAGTAAATCCTATATGAAAACATATTTGCATAGTGCAAAATGCAAATTTTTATGTAAAAATGAAGGCCTTAGGTATTATATGTTATGAAGACTCAATTTTAACTAAGATAACTATAAATTCCTAAGAATGAATTCCAAAACACTAGTGTGATATCAAAGTTAGAAAACTAGATTTTTCATAAGTAGTTGTTATTGTGGTCTTGCAAAATAAAAAGTTATAAAATTTTCTTTTAGCAAAAATCATCAAGATCATGCATACATTAAACTCATCACATGTCATTCATGTTAGGAAATCATTCACATTTCATGTATTCTTGAATTCTCAAATAGGAACATTTCAAGCAATTACAAAACTATTTTTCGGAAATGGAGATCGTTATTGATCAGATCTGATTCCTCTGTTTCATGACCTAAATATTTTCAAAACTTTAAAACAATATTAGAATTGGATAGATCTTTCGAAGTAGATAGAAATCGATATATAATTTGCGAAATTCCGAGTTAAAATGACCGAGTTATGGTCGTTTTAAGTTGGAATTCCCGCTTAGGACGAGAATTACGAATTCGATAGTTTGTATAAGATCTTTGGATTAGTTTGAGTTGAAATACTTATTAGAGTATTTCTTCCCTTTTAGGTGACCTCGAAATCGATGATTTCCTACCACTGGATTACTTTTACTAAGAGACCGATGATCCAATGGCCGAGTGAGTTTTCTTCTTATTTTGTTATCTTGTTTGTGCTTGTAGCTAGTTGCATTAGAATTATAGGAACAAAATAAAAATCGATATGAATGGGGATGAGTATATGATGAGACTGTGATGAATGTATGCCAAAAAAATACTAAAGCATATCGAAACCACAATTCGATTGGATAACTGCACTATTCATATTATTTCTGTTATGCGTATGATATTGGTTGGTCACTCTAAAGAATATATGAATATTTTGACCCAAGCAAAAATTAAAGTGGTCATGCATCGCATCGGACATATTGCATTTGGTACCATGCTAGTCCTACGCAGGTCGATCAGTATGGTTCGAGGACTCGTTTGGATAATGAGACCCGGTGCCAGAGCTCATTCATAGGGAACTAAGGCGCATCAGAGATGCATTCCATAGGTGAGCCTAGCCGAGTCGAGTCCTATGAGCCGAGGGCTTGGGGACTAACAGCGGTCGTGTAGACTTTCAATACCATCCCTAACCCAAGATACGGAGGGCGTAAATCTGTTTTGTGTATGGGTTCTGGATACCCATACATAATTGTTTGCTCATGTGTTTGTTCATGCATAGCATATGGATAATTTATAACTTGCTTGTTTTGGTACGGAATTAAGGGAATTCTCACTAAGCTAGTGTAGCTTATACCCCAATAGATGTTTGAATGAACATGTTATCTCAAGAATGCTAAGTGGGGACCAAGAGTGGTTGAAGCCGAGAATGACTTCGGGATTCCAGCAAGATATAAGAATGCTTGAAGTTATTAGCTAGGTTTTATGATTTGCCTTGTAATAGTTTTATGTAGTGAAATCTTTTGATGAATTGTAATTGAAGTATAATGATTTGTATTTGAAGTATAGTGAAGTATAGTTCCTTTACATTGTTACTCAAGCTGTACCAATATAAAATGTATTACTCCGATGTGTCTTCTCCATGTGTTAGATGCCTTGTACATAGTATGGAAGCCTTCGCGTGATTAAAGTGGTCATTCCTAGGCTTTAATATTGTGTACGACGAACTACCACGTTTAGGGTACCCTTCGGGGCATGACAAGTACGATTCATTGGAACCCAAGACATGCGCAAAATTTCAAGGAGATTGTTGATAACCCATTCAAATCATTCCTTAACCACCAATGGAGGGATAAATCCGTCTTACATACGAAACGGATAGTCATATGTATTGTTTGATCATATGCTTGTTGCATTTCATATGCTTCCTTATGGACTTGTTTGATTGCTTTGTGATGAGTACATTTTGCGTAAGGAATATCTCACTAAGCTAGTTATGCTTATTCCACAATAGATTTCTTATGTTGCATGATTATTGTTTTGTGCCAGGAACTACCATGACCGTCCAGGTAGAACCAACATTTTTGGGGATCTTTTAGAGATTTCTATTTGTAGACTTTCGATTAGATTTCCTTCGGAAACCTTTTGGTTTTAGTTATTTGATTTATGAAGACTATATTATTATGGAGGTTTATCAGGGGAATGCCCCATAGAAGTTGTAAGACCTTATATTTTGATGAATCATAATAGTATCGCTTTGATTGTTTCGCTGCCATTATCTTAAAATACATAACTCCACCAGCCTGCCTTTATTGTGAATGTACGCCATGTACCAATATGAAATCTTTTGAGTGACTAAGATAGTCATTCTCAAGTTTTAATATTATGTATGGTGGGCTGTCACATTTAGAGCACCCTTTGGGGCATGATAGTAACCTTCTAGGAAATTTCAAAGATTATTTTGTTCCTACTATGAAAGAGAAATAATAAATACTCATCATCTTTCTTAAAATATACTTTATTAAATTTTAGTATTCAAACTTACTTTTACGGCCCATTTACTTGGAGGTAATAGAGGGTGAATAGAATAATTATTCCTAAGAATCAATTTGTTGTCTTGTTTACTTACACAAATGAACTAGACATATATATTATCGGTAATCTTTCTATTCTTTGTGCAGAGGGAATAAAAAAACCACCTACCATATGTTTTTAGTTTTTTCTTTATTACCCCTCTATTCCTTCTCTGATGGGAATAAAAATTCAAATGATGTTACCATGTTACCTCTAGTAAATTTATTCGTTGACAAATATGCCATAACAATATACAAAACCTTCCTTTTTAGATACAATTGTGTCATTCTTTATTTATTTTATTGTTAAGATTTAGCAAATTATGTACAAATCTACAATGCAGATTATATATAACATATACATATAACATACATAATTTACGTTCTATAATGACCTGTATTAGTTATAACTTGTATATAAAATCTATAAGTAATATATGTGGATTATATATGTAAAATATATGAATTATATATGCAAAAATAGTGTGCATTGATAAAATATATAAGTTGTATATAATTTATAATTCATAACTTGTATATAAAATTTGTAAGCAAAATATATATATTTCATATAGATAAGTTATAAATATTTTATATACATGATTTATATAAATATATAAGTTATATAATTTAGCTATTATATATATAAGTGGTGAGTTATATATATACCTCATTCTAAAAAAAATATATAAATACATAATCTAGAGAGATAGATTATGAATATTTGAGCTATATATGTATTATATATGTTATGTACATGATAAATGAATAGTGTATTGATGATATACAAAGGTTATATATCTAAGTTATACATGTAAGTTAAATTATATATACACACACACATATAAGGTATAACTTGTATATATAAGCAACAAGTTACATATGTTTTATTTTTTATAAGTTACAAGTTTTATATATACATATAAGCTATATTTCATATGTATAAGTAATCGTTTATATATACAAGATATAAGGAAAAGTTATATAGTATATCAATTGTATAAATATAAGCTATAAAAAATATAAATATATAATCTAGAGATTTTAAATATAAACGCTATGTATTATATAGTTATATATATAACAAGTAAATAGGATATTGATAAAATATGTTATGTATATAAGTTATATATGTTTTATATTTTATAAGGTATATGTTATATATATATAATTTGTAATTAATATATATATAAGTTATAAGTTATAAGTTATACATAAGGGTTATATATGTATAAGTTATATATATAATTTATAAATTATATAATACATCATTTTTATTTATAATCTATGATTATATACATATATATAAATATCTAAAAAATATAAGTGCATAATCTAGTGATTACGAATATTGTATAAATGGAATATAATAAAGTATTGATAAAATATATAAGTTGTATATATAAGTTATAATTATACTACTTAATTATATTTTATAAGTTGAATAATAGATATAAGTTATAATTCATAATTTATATATATAATATATATAGTTATATATATTAAGCTATATTTCATGTAGATAAGTTATAAGTAATATATTATATGTATAATTTCATTAGTATACAAGTTATGAGTTATAAGTTATATATATGTTATATAATATATTAATTATACATAAAAGTGGTTAGTTATATATATATATATATATATTACTCGATCTAAAAAATATAAATAAATAATCTGGAGATTATGAATATATTAAACTATGTATTATATTTGTTATATATATAACAAATAAATAGTGTATTAATAAAACACATACATTGTATATAAGTTATAAGTTATACATGTAAGTTGTATTTTATGAGTTAGATTATATTTATAAGTTGTAACTTATAACATGTATATATAAGTTATAAGTTATATATTTTATGTTATGTAAGTTACAAGTTATATATACAAGCTATATTTCATAAGTATTAGTTATAAGTAATAGTTTTTATGTATGCATTATAGCTTATATGTAATAAGTCATATATATATATATATATATATAAGTTACAAATCTATATAAAAAGTACAAATATATAATCTAGAGATTTTAAATATAGATACTATGTATTATATATAATGTATATAATAAGTAAATAGAATATTGACAAAATATGTAAGTTGTATATATAAGTTATGTTTTGTGTACATAAGTTATATATGCATTATGCTTTATAAATTATAAGTTAATATATATATATAAGCTATAATTCATATATGAGTTATTACTATATAATATATCATCTTTATTTATAAGTTATTATTTATATACATATATATAAATTTCAATATATAAGTTAATAACCTAGAGATTATAAATATTGTATAAATGGTAAATAAACAAGACATTGATAAAATATATAAGTTGTATATATAAGTTATATATACAAGTTATATATACATATGTATTACATTTTATAAGTTATATGTTATATATGTGTGCATGTATAACATCAGACTAACACAAAATCTATATATATTTGTATATGTGTATGTGTTATATATATCATATATGAATTATATGTTTATATATTTATATATAATGTATTTGTTATGAATAACATATGTGTATGAGTATGGGTATGGATATATGAGTATATTTATATAGCTTCTCACTTTTT
Organism: Combretum micranthum; assembly: GCA_024138025.1. Classification (NCBI taxonomy): domain Eukaryota; kingdom Viridiplantae; phylum Streptophyta; class Magnoliopsida; order Myrtales; family Combretaceae; genus Combretum; species Combretum micranthum. The sequence goes on along the minus strand of JAMXBD010003418.1, from coordinate 91,419 downwards.
TATCCAAATAAGGATATAATGGTAATTTTATTTTATTCATAGTTAAACACTACAGTTAATAAATTAAATTAAATGATGTAATATGTATTCTGATATAAAACTCTGGATGAAGTAAACAAGATAATATATAATTCATAGTTTATTACTAGTAATACCATTCCCACGACATAACTTTTCTATTCCCCCTATTTCATTTCTTCAAGTAAATTGACCGTTAGTTCATCATTTTACACTTGATTAAAACATGGACTTATATTAAAATCCTATTTGATCAGACATTAAGTAAATCCCACCATGACTACGAAAATTACCCCACCAAGATAAGGACAGTTCTCCAGTGTCTATTAAATTATCTTTTTTCCTTTGTTTATAAATCATTTATTATAACCGCATCATCATTTTGTCATTCATTTTTAAGTTTTGAACAAATCATTAACCTTTAGGAAAATACTCATTTATCTTAATAACAACATTTGAAATAACATATTTCCTCTATCATTTAAAGTCTAACATACTACAATTATATCTAAGTCATTTATAAGTTAAATCTATATTAACTTAACCAAGTTGATTAGAGCTAACCACTTAATCCAATTATTAAATCATACTCAATTATCTTACAAGATTACTATCATGTATCCATTAGCATTTTAGTTGATCTAACTATTATATTTTAAATCAATTTCATTTTAGTTCCTTATAGTCTATTAAGTCAAATTAAACTTTAAGTCTCTTAATTAGTCCCTTTGATATTTAGAAGCCAAATTAAATCTAATTTAATTACTAGATTATGTTCACTTATTCTATCAAAAAATTGTTATATATTCTATACGATCTTAATTAGTCTAATTCATTTTAGTTCACTAAGTTATTAAGTTAAGTTGGATTTAGGTTTATTAACTAAGTAAATTTTACATCTAAGAGTTCATTATGTATTTCATCATCTAATTCAAGTTACCTGTAACTATTAAATCTACTCTATTAGTTTATTTTTCTTGGTCGGTTAGTGTTCATTGAGTTAAAACATTTAAGAATATAAAGTTGAAGTTTTCAAAAGTTTATAAAGCTAATAAGTGATGTTTGACTTCGGTCGCAACCACTAACATTAGGCAAATACACCTACTTAAATAGCATAAAAAATATTAGGAATATATAAGGGATTTTTAACATCTACCATACTCACATTTCATCTATTATCTAACCAAAGAAAATTTAGTAGAACATAATAAAAATAGAAGTTATACAAAGGTTAATGAAAATATACATCTTTTCAGGGAAAATTGTAAGATAAGCTTGTTAATGCGTGAAAAAAACCTTAGGGATTGCTTCATTAAGTCCTTATCATGTGATTTTTTAACAAAGTCATAGAGTTATACACTAGTATATTCGTACTATCAAATTCACTAAGGTAAGTTGAAGCCTCTTTCAAGGTTAAAAACTCTAGATCTAGACTATACCACCAAAATATCTTCACAAGTTATTAGCAATCTAGATCTGCATAAAGTTTAAGAATCCTTTGTTTTAAAACCAATCTAATGAACTTTAAAAACAAAAGATAATTATGAGAAACTCCATTAGTAGTCGAGATCTATTCAAAATGATCTCTCGATCTATTCAAAAGACTGAGCTCTCAATCTATTCAGTTAAAATCAAACATGAATCTAAAAGGTGGACCATGCATTTGGACCTACAAAATTAAGTTTTAGCTATTAATTATAAATACACAATCGATATTCATTAAAATGCTTTGAAATCACATGAATTAGGTCTTGGATTCAAAAACCCTAAGTTAAATGATCATTTATCCATGGATGCGAATATTAAGCATAAATGCTAAAGAAATAGTATGAAATTAAAATGAAATTACAAATTAAGGACAGAGTCTTTGTAAGCCCCGGGAAATTTCAGTAAGTAATTCTACGATGAACTTTGAAAATAAACCCTAAAAATCACTCCAAATTAAAATCGAATTTCGACAAGTCCTAAATCATGAATGAATCCAAAAAATTTCTTAATCATGAGAAAATGAAAATCCTTAAAAATAAAATAAGAACTCAGTGGTCTTCAAATTCAAAACCACTATGTATGAAAAATTCCATATTTAACTTCGACTTATGAAAACGGGTAATATAAAGCCCAAAAATAAATTATTAAAAAGCAAATAACGATTGACTTTCAAAAATATAACTCAATTCAAGAATTCCAAAAACATTAAGAGATATTAAATACTTACAAAAATGAAATGTAAAATAAATTTCTCAAAGTAAATACGTTGTATAAATATAAAATATCAGTTTCCAAATTGGCAAGGATCTAGACCGGAAAATCACCGGAAACCCTAAGCGGAATACAATAGCTTAAGTCCGAATCTAGCGCCCCTAGCCCTAGTGGCCGAGATGTAGTTTAAATATGTAGAATAGCTCATAGTAATATGAGTTTGTTTAAAAAATCATATTGGTAAATTTTTGACCTATTTCGAACCCGTTCGGATACAGACTTCGAAAAGCGTGTCCTGGGGCTCGAGATATCAAAAAATATCAATAGTACCGTTAGACTCGTAATTTCATAAGATTTCTAAATATATCAGTTATATAATTTTTCGGGTTATAAAAGTTACAGTTATAACCTTTTTTCGTATTTCATTATTACCGGTAATTGATTAGTCTTTTGCATATTCATTTTTATTTCATTAAAAATTTTATTATTCTTATAAAGCCTTATATTTTTAGATAAATATTTTATATGTTATAGAAAATTTTGTTTTTCTAAAATTTAGTTCGTTTCGGGTCTTTATGGGATCAGATTTTTTAAGACCCGATACTAAAAATAAAATAAATTAATTTAATAATTGAAAAAATATTTTAAAAATATTTTTATTTTCATAAAAAATTTTTTAAATTTTTCGGGTTATAAAAATATCATTTATAGCCCATATTCGCGTATTTTGATCATACTGGTAACATATTTGTTAAAATACTAAAATAATTCAAATAATTATTTAATTTTAATTATGAAAAATCTGCTACAAATATTTGAATAAATTTTCTAATTTTATTTTATTTTAATTTATTTTATTAAGAAAGTACTTTTACAACCCATACCTTCAAGTACACCTTACACATATCACTTCCTTTTCACTTCAATCTTTCTACACATTAACCCACACTTCATGGCAGATTTTGACCCTCTTTATGGCTGCCATTGTCCTTTATTTACTCATATTTTGACTAAATTAAATAAATTCTACTCCTTCTTAAAGAAGCTACACATACACATTTATTACACAATTTAATTTCAAGTCAAAATTCAACAAAACACTCCCTCTCTCTCTCTCAAAATCACGTGCAGCCCTCCCCCAATTTCTGCCCTTGTTTTATTTTTTTTCCTCTCATTTATTCAATTAAAACACTCATTTTCTCTCTCTCCTTCATTTACTCATTCCTTCCTTTTTCATTCTTTAGTTTCTCTCTCTCTTTTTTCCTCTCTTTCTTCTTCATTTCCTCTTGTTCTTCCATGAAAAACAAGCTGCCCCCACTTCTAAAAATAGCTTCCACACTTCATTCTTAAAGATTTCTAAGCAAATCTTCTTCCCAAAGCTCCATAGGTGATATAGGTAAAGTGTAATGAAGGTTTCATGCATCAAATGACCTTCCATAAGCTTAAAAGCTTAGGATGATGATGCCAAAAATGAAACACTCCTTTCTCTACTTTTATTATCTTGTATTTCAATTATTTTCTTGTTTAAAGTTGATATATATTGTAGATCTAACTTTTTGTAGCTTTGATTTTTTTTTATGCCATAGATCTTGTTATTTAAGTTGTTATTTTTATTTCTATGATTTATGCATAGATCTAGCATCCACATGTCTATCTTAGTGATTCATGCATTTAAAACTAGTTTAGAAAACTAGATCTAGAGTTTTGAGTTCATAAAATGCATTAGACTTTGTTTTATGTTCATGGATGACTTGTAATAGCATGATGATGGTAGGAAAGTTGTAGGAAACTCAAGATCTATTTTATTTTCAACAAAAACAACTTTTGAAAATTCGGATGAAAATGGAACCATATTTAGAAAAGTGGTTTTTCAACTTCAAAATGTGTATTTTTCATTTAAAATGAAGGGCTTAGGGTATAGACAACATAAATGGATGATTTTGATAAGTAAAGTTTAGATCTATGAGTTTATAGTTCATTACCATGGGTTTCTTTTAGATTTATGTTCATATTATGTGTAGATCTTAGATTTGAACTTAGACAAAAATAATGAAATTCGTATTTTGGCAAGACCCATATTTAAAAACCACTTTCAAGTGTCAAAATGTAATTTTTACTTAAGAAAATGAAGGCTTAATATATGTATATCATCAAGACTTCTTTTTACAAGAATCTAATGTGATTTTCAAAAGTTATTTTCAAAATAAAAATTCTATTTTCGGATTTTGGCCAAGGCATATTTTAAAAACATGTTTTCCAACTCAAAAATGAAGTTTTTATTTAAGAAATGAAAGTTCTTAAGATATGATATGTAAGGAATGGATTTTCATAAGCTTAGATAAATTTTATCAAAAGTTATGACCAAAAATAAATTTTCTAAATTCGGATCCCAACCAAGACCAATTTTTAAAACCCATTTATCAACTCCAAAACTCATGTTTTATGTGAAAAATGAAGGGTATAGGTAATAGATATCATTAAGTAGTGATTTTTATAAGTCGAAATGAGTTTTGATGAGATTAATGTGTAAAACAAGAAGTAGAATCAAGATGGAAAATTTTGAGTTAGTAGTCAATTTGTGAAATTCGTAATTTTGGATGATGCCCATGAAAACACCTATTATCCAAGCTCAAAATAAAGGTTTTATGTAATGAATGGAGTCCTTAAGTAATAGGTACCATAAAGTCTTAAATTTTAATGCATTAAACAAGTTTTTCCCAAATGAATCATTCAAAAAGTGGATTTTTAAAATTCGGATTTTTGAGTAAATCATATTGGAAAACATATTTGCCAAGTGTAAAATGCAAATTTTTGTGTAAGAATGAAGTCCTTAGTGGTTATGTATGATTGAGCCCTAATTTTCTAATTATCAAATGATTTTTACTTAAAGGAATCACTCAAAAACTAATTTTTGTAAAATTCGGATTTTGGAATCAACCCCACTTGAAAACATGCCTACAAAGTGTAAAATGGAAATTTTTATGTAGAAATGAAGGTCATAAGTAATATATATAATGAAGACTCAATTTTGACAAAAAAATTATATTTTCTTAAGTAACAAATCCAAAACAAATGGAAACGATCAAAGTTAGAAAACTAGATTTTTATAAGTAAGTTGTTATTATGGTCTTGCAAAATAAAAAGTTATAAAATTTCTTTTTAGCAAAATCATCAAGATCATGCATACATTAAGCTCATCTCATGTCATTCATGTTAGGAAATCACTCATATTGCATGTATAGCTAATTTATATAGTAGGAACATTACAAACATTTACAAAACTACCTTTCGAAAGTTGAAATTGTTGCTGCCCTAATCTGATCCGAACTTTTCAAAGCTTCAAATTTTTCAAAACTTGAAAATAATATTAGAAATAGATAGATCTTTCGAAGTAGATAGAAATCGATATATAATTTGCAGATTCCGAGTTAAAATGACCAAGTTATGGCCGTTTTAAGTTGGAATTCCCGCTTAGGACGAGAATTACGAATTTGATAGTTCGTATAAAATCGTTTAGATTAGTTTGAGTTGAAATACTTATGAGTATTTCTTCCTTTTTAGGTGATCCCGAATTCGATGATTCCCTACCACCGAATTATTATTACTAGAAGACCGGTGATCCAATGGCCGAGTGAGTTTTCTCCTTGTTTTGTTACCTTGATTGTGCTTGTAGTTAGTTCATTAGAATTATAAACAAGATAAAAATCGATATGAATGGGGATGGGAGATATGATGAGACTGTGATGAATGTATGCCAAAGAATACTAAAGCATATCGAAACCACGATTTGATTGGATAACTGCACCGTTCATATTATTTCTGTTATATGTGTGATATTGGTTGGTCACTCTAAAGAATGTATAAATATTTTTGACCTAAGAAAAATTAAATTGGTCATGCATCGCATCGGACATATTGCATTTGGTAGCATGCTACTCCTATGCAGGTCGATCGGTAGGTCCGTGGATGACTCGTTTGGATAACGAACCCGGTGCCAGAGCTCATTCAGGGGTACTAAGGCGCATGTGGATGCATTCTTGGATGAGCCTAGCCGAGTCGAGTGCTAAGAGCCGAGGCTTGGGGACTAGATGCGGTCGTGTAGACTCAATACCATTCCTAACCCAAGATACGAAGGGCATAAATCCGTTCTGTGTGTGGGTTCTGGATACCCATGCATAATTGCTTGCTCACGTGTTTGTTCATGCATAGTATGACTGATTATAACTTGTTTGTTATGGTACTGGAATTAAGGGAATTCTCACTAAGCTAGTGTAGCTTATACCCCAATAGTTGTTTAAATGAACAGGTTATTTCAAGAATGCAAAGTGGGGACCGAATTGGTTGGAGCCGAGAATGACTCCGGGATTTCGGCGAAGAATACGAATGTTTGAAGTTATCAGCTAGTTTTATGATTTGTCTTGTAATAGTTTATGTAGGGAAGTCTGTGGATGAATGAAATTGAAGTTGAATGAATTGTATTTTGAAGTATAGTGATTCGTGTATGAAGTATAGTTATTTGTATCTGAAGTATAGTAAATTTGTATTTCCTTTACATTGTTACTCAATTATATCAACATGAAATGTATCATTCCGATGTGTCTCCTTTGTGTGTTAGACGTCTTGTACATAGTATGGAAGCCTTCGCATGTCTGAGGTGGCCATTCTTAGGCTTTAATATTGTGTACGGCGGACTGCCACGTTTAGGGTACCCTTCGGGGCATGACAGTCTTACAAAAACAAATGTCAGGTTTACGATGAATTTACCTAGAAAACTTTAAGATTTCTAAAGTCAGAAGAAATAGTTCTTTTTTCTATGAATTCTCTCTTTATTCTATGTTAGAAATTTGTTATATATGATACTCATTCTCTACCGCATGCTAGTGCACATTTATTTATAGAACTAGGCACAAAAATCATGACGATTTTATTCGCTGAAGTGGTAGATTCTTTATAACAAAATTAGTTTCAATCTTCATGAGCACGTCTTGAATGCTAGCTTATAGAGTCACTTTTCATGATGTACATCTAGCGCTTGCATGTTACTTGGATGTTAGGGCTCGACTTAGGCTGTGGCCTTCTGCTAAAAAACTCAAGTTCTTGTCTATACTCAACCATGGAATATTATCGAGTTTATTGAGGGCTTAATGATAGGGCTCGATAGGACTTGTTCATTGAAGTGTGAAGTGTTGATGTCTCAAAGCTGGTCGCAGCTTGTGTCGAAGGCTTAATTGTAAGGCTTGACTTGGTTTTGCCTTTGTTTTGGCTTGTTGTTTTGCCATCAATGGGTCTTTTACAAACCTTAACTAAGTTCTGTTGTGCACTGTTGTTGTTGTTTTGCTCCAAATATGACTAAAATCACTTTGTTTCTTCTCCTTTTGATTCTAGGAGCTGAAAAACAATATTTAAGCAATAAAGAGCATAGACTTCATTGGAAATTATCAAAAATGGATCAAATCGAGCTTAAATTCCTATGAATGGAATAGAGTAAAATAGGCTTATCACTTCTCATGTTAAATCTTTTTTAATTACTAAATATCTTGATTCACTCTAAGGCTCAATTACATTGTAACTTAGGTTGACTTAATTCATTCTTAATTATACAATATTAATCTATCATATCTATTATTCATTATTTTTCTTGTTTCATTTATCTTTCTCTTTCTTTCTTTTTTTTTTCCTTTTCTTCTTTTTTTTTTTTTTTATCCTTCATATTTTGATTAGACGAGATCATTATCCTTATCATACCTGTGATCATCTTTATTGTATTTTCCACTTTGATAATGGGTCATATCACGCCCATGATACATAAGGTGATCAAGTTACGTTTTTCTCTCGTCTTTTTACCCTAGTTTTATCAACTTAAATACATCCTACTTCAAACAAAATATCATAATAACAATATACATACATATACCCATAGTTTATAGCGCTTGTATACATATTATTATATCATATTTCATCAACTCATCTCATTAATCATCTAGCCTATTCATGCATAATCATATACCTAGGTGTCGAGCCTGGATTTTTTTCCACTATCTGGTTCATTTCTCCTAACCCGATTCACATTAAACCCGAACCCATTTAACATGAATCCTCGACTAGGGGTTAAAAAGAAATTTTAATTTTTGAAAACTTTTTAGAGTCGCCACCCGATATAAATCGGGAAAAAATAAAAAGCTAGGATCAATGGGTCGGTTGATCCTAACTTAGCTACTAGTCTGCGAAAAAAAATTGATTTTAAAAAAAACAAACTTTTAAAAACCATATATCATAGATTCGGGGGCTAACCTATTAAAACCAAATGGTTACCACTTTTGGAATTTTAAACTTATAATTTATCCTTTATATGCTCAAAAAACTCAAATAATATATTATAACAGAAATATTTACAAGTCAAATCATTCATTTTTATTTTTTTATGTGCTTTTCTTCATTTTTATTTTTATTATTTTTTTCTAGAACATGAATAACAACAAATAATTTCTTTTTTTTTAAAAAAAAACTTATATTTACAAAAGAATTATTCACAATAAAAAAAACAGAACATTTTTTTTTAATTTTTTAATGTCGCCCCGCAGGTGCCTATATACTCGTTAATCGAGATCAGACAAAACGTAGTTCTTTTAAAAAAGAACTTTAATTTGTTGATCAATTTTATATTTTGAACTATTCTCAATTTAAGTTCATTAAATTTTATATTTTTATGAAAATCATTTTTTATGGTCCTATGATCTAATCAATAGATTTTCATTTCATGAAAACATATTTTTCTAAGTTCAAAAATCATTTTTTTATTATTTTATTTTTTTCTAAAAAATTTTGGTTTTGGAAAATCTAATTTTGTCATTTTTATATATTTTTATCATTATTATTATTTTATTTTTTTTAAATCATCACATAAACTCACAACATATTCAGAATATTTTATAATATATTAAAATCATTTTTCATGCATTAAATATGCATTTCTAAAAGCAATTTATGTATAAATAAACATTAAAAATATTCAAAAATATCAAAAATATAAAAAAAAATAAATTTATATGAAAAATAATTATTTTGATTTTTCTGGATTTTCTGAATTTTTCTGAATTTTTATGAATTTTTTACTATTTTTTGCTATTTTTTAGTATTTTCTGAAATTAATATAATAAACTATTAATAAAATAATGTGGATTAACCTGGGCCGTTGGATGAAGCGGACGAGATCTGGAGTGTCGATCACGTTGACTGATCCTGACCGTACTGATGGAATTGACCAAATCTGGGGCGTTGATCGAGATGATTAAATCTGGGCCGTCTGATCTGTCTTGATTGAATCTGGAACGTCTGATCGCTTGATCAAATCTGGAACGTCTGATCGCTTGATTGAATCTGGAAACGTCGATCGCTTGATTAAATCTGGACCGTCGATCTGCTTGATCAAATATGGACCGTCTGATCTGCTTGATTGAATCTAGGCCTCTGATCGCTTATCAAATCTGGACCGTCTGATCGCTTGATTGAATCTGGGCCGCTCGATCTAAGTTGACCGTTGACCGATGACCGATCGAGTTGGATTCGGATCTTCGGGTCGGATCTCGAAGCTCCGGCGGGTGAAGAAGACGACTATGCGATCTTTCGGAGCGGATTCCGGCGTCTCCGGTGGTCCTCGCGGCTGGAAGCTTGTCGGCCCGACTCCTATGATGGTTGCGCGTCCTCTAAAGGTGGTGGTTCGCGCCCAGAATGGCGGCAAGAGGCGGCTCCGGCGGTGGTTGTACGGCGGCACAAATGAAAAAAAAATTTAAAAAAATTTGCAGAGATTAATTTGAGTAATTTGATCAAATCCAAGCATACTAAAACATCAAAATCAAGTTTCTAACATTCCTAAAACACTCAATTTGGATTAAATCTGATCCAATCAATTCGAATTTGAAAAATTCGAATTTGAAATCCTAAATTCAGAACTTCGAATTGATCCTTGTTGTATGGTTTCTTGAAATTGACTTGTGCCTTTTGATCCTAGGGACCCCCTATTTATAGTTGCAAGCTCAATTTTACGTTTCGAACAGTTTCGAAAATGAATCGATTTTTGCCTCTTTGTTTTTTCACGAATTTAATTCGAAAATTCGTGATTGATTTGCTTGTAACTGATGAATTGATGATTGCTTTTCATATCCTCCATCAGATCATCCATTATGGTAATTAATTGCCCAATTTTTCCAATTCTGTAACTCCCATTCATGTACAATTGAATGCCCACAAATTGTATTTTTTTCCAATTTTTTTAGCATGAATTTTGTGACTTTTGAGTTGTTTTTGTACATGAATTGTGCACTAATCTTTCATATTCTATAACCACTTTGCAATTGCTTCATCAATTTCAACAATTAATGTTGTTTTGTCAGTTAAAAACTGATGCAAAGTAAGGCAAAAGTCACTTTGAAAAGATGAAAAGACAAAAATGATAAAAAGGTAAAAATTTGCCTTTGCTAGGGTTTGAACCTGTTCCTTGAGCTTGAGTGTGTGTTTGGGTCAATGTGTTTAACCAACAGGCCATTGGCCTGTGCCTTTGATCACTTAGCCAACTTCATCAATACTTAGGCTTTGAAAAAAATGATTTAATTAAATTTTAAGCCTTAATAATTGGGCAAAATTGGTGTCTACACTAGGGTTGTAGCTTATATGCCCTTATTTCCCTTATTTACAAATTTTATCACCAATTTTACTTATATCTAACATTAACCTATCATGCCCATACAATATTAACAAGAAAAAACAACTATACTTACTTGTTTGGTAGACTTAACTAACTTGATCTTCAGTACTACTATTTCTTTCTTAGTTGTTGAGTTACTTCAAGTATGGTCTATATCTTCTATCTTATTTCCCATCTTCAAGTTTTTCTTTAATCTTCTTGAACTTGACATTTTGGAGTTAATTTGAGAGAAAAGAAAGAAAAATGAAGAGAAGAAAGTAGAATTGGAAGAAGAAAGGAAAGAAGAAAAGAGGAAGAGTATGTGGTAGCTCAAAAGTAAAAAAAGAAAAGGTGTTTAAAAGATAAGGATTAAAGATACTTATTAGTAAGGGATTAGGGCTTAAACCTTTTAGATCAAGATTTTAAACATCGAAAGCAGTTTTAAATAAATTTAGAAATCTATATAATAGAAATTAGTAACTTGGTTTAGAAATCTAGTTTAAGAATTTAATTCATATGAATTGATATTGATATTGAATTCGTTTTTTTACTTAAAAACTAGTATTTTTAAGTAAGTAGATAAACTTAAAATTTATAGGGATTAAAGAAATAAAATTCAGGTTAAAATGACTAGATTAGAAAACTCTATAAATTTAGATAATCGAACCTGAGAAATTTGGATCATTTGTAAATCGAAGGAAAAGCAGTTTAAAATGATGATTGCAAGGAATTGAGTAATTTAATTCATGAAATAATAAAAGCTTGAGGTTTACAAATTTACTAAACATTTAAATTATTTGTTTAAGGGTTTAGAAATTTACAAAACACTTTAATTACATATCTGAAAGTTTGAGGAATTAAAAAAAAAATGAATGAATGCAAAAAAGAATTCTATACTCTTGTTCATTTGATAATTGAAAGAAAAAGAATTTAATTAAAAGTGATTGAGATGATGATGAAATTTGATTTGTTGCAAAAGATAATTGAAGTAAATAGACTAATTGAAAATGAATGGAGTTCAAAATTTGATAACTAGAGAAAATTAAAGAATTAGATTAACGAAATGGTAATTGAAGTGAATAGATAGACGGAAGGAAGTACTTTGGATTCTCATATTTTAATTAAATTTATTTATTAATTTGATTATATTAATTTATGATATTATTTCCTATAGATTAATTTACTTAATGTAGTTAAACTATCTAAGTTCAAATTCTAAATTACGTTTAAATTCAAGTTTAAAATTGACCGCTTATTATTTTATTTTAACTTTATCAACTCTTACTTAAACTAATATAAACTTGAGGTATTTCATCACTAATAAAAATACTTATGTACTTCCCTTCTATAAAAAATGTAAAAGATATTAAAGAATGTGATAAGTTTCTTTTTAGACTCCATGTTTAGTACGCAATAATGGACTTGAAATGGAATAACTACTTTGAGCTGCTTTATGATTCCTATCTTTAGAAATACTTTTAGAAGTCAAATTGATACATTACTTTAAAGGGGAATTCAGTGAAATTGTAATTATTATATTTTTATTAATTATATCTACTTTAATTATCATTATATCTTATCACATATTACAACATTTATTACTAACACATTTTTTACAAATATATATGTAAATACTCAATTCCAATTCCAATTCCATTTCCTTTCATTTCATCCAATTAACATTTCTAATATGAAACAAAAGAATGGAATTATCATTCCATCATCAACTCCATTCCAATTCATTTCATTTCAAATAGGGATATGCATGATACAGTTTGCCCCTTGAATCGAAACAAACCATAATATTATGGTTCAGTTATTTTGTTAATTCAAACCTAATTATATTGTTAGGTTCACAAATTTTTTGAATTGAAAAAAAAATGGTTCACTTAATGGTTTAACCATTTCCACAAATGAACAAAAAAAAAAAAAAAAAAATACCCTCTTAACTTTTTACAAACAAATTCTAATGGTTTTATAAAACATGACTTCTGCAACAAGCGCTATATAAATAAAAAAACTTATTTTTTAATTTACTTTGATAGAACCACACTTATTGTTTTTGGTTGTTTTCTTTTCAATGAAAGCATATAAGTGCATACTAGAGTTTAAGGGGAAAAAATAGAAGAGTTGAACAAAATAGTTGCTACATCAAACATAACAGTCCTTAGAAAAAAAAACTATCCCGAGTTGAACAAAAAAATTAACAGAATATCATTCATTGAACATTAAGCGCGCAATTGTTATTGATGTGTACTTTATCGATTTGATGCCAAACATATTAGTCCTCAAGTTATCATATTTGCATCTGTCATCTAACTAAGCATTTCATTAGCCACTCAAAGCTACAATCAATTGACAACAAGCAAATTGAAGTGCAAAGTCAAGCCTCCTAAATAATAAACATGGACAAACAGTAAATGTAAAACAGATAAATTGACAACAGCCTAAATTGTGTGGATGTGTTATGCTTATTGCTTGTGACATTGAGTTAGTGAGACTTGCTATTAGTCTCACTCCTCTTTCAGTACATACATAGTTTGTTGTCTTCTACCTTCTCAACAATATACAAAAATTTGTCCCAAAAATAAATAATATTTGAACTTTCCCTAAATTTCATCATTCATTATTTATTTATTTCAAGTTTGTGTTTTCTCTATGGATCCAAAGGCTTTTAAACTTTCAATTAAAGCTGGAGCTCTAATGGTTACCATATATATTTAATTGGATGATGTTGTGTTATATTTTGTCTTGTCGAATGCATTAGTGACTGAGTGAAGGTGGACAAGAGAGACATTAACGGATTTGCTATTAGTTGCTAATGCAATTGCAATAGGTTAAAAATTAGACATTATGATTCCTTCTATGAGACTGGGGTGGTCTTCACACCCGATCAAGTATCCGAATTATTGAATTTACATATCATATGTATGCATATGCTTGAGCTAAGCTTAGTTAGTTTATAGATAGTTACTATGGAGGTAATTTGGATAAATAGCATAGTAAAGTAATAGCATTTTTTAGTTTTTCTATTGTATCAAGAACTCAAACATTCAGTCGCTTTAGTTCTTTCCTTGCGAATTTAAATTCAATAGAGTTCATGACACTTTAATAAATCAATCAAATTTGACACTGAGGACTCCTTTTTCTTTTAGGTTCGAATAAGGAATAAATCTCAAAGGAAAATTAATGATAAAAAGAAATTTAGAGTTTATTGAATGATTTTGCTACCTCTATTGTAAGCATTGAAAAATTTCTGATCGTCGATTCACTAAATCGACTTGATCGAAAATTCTAAAAATACTAAATTGATTATTAGATTCGCAATAATTTGATTATAATATTGGACTTAGATTATACCTTTAAATAGTAGAAATTAAAATTTTTAATTATAAATTTTTTACTCTAAATTTTATCTAATAAGTTGATCATGTAAGATAAAAATATATCGCGATCAATAATTTAAAATTTGAACTGTGCTAATTTGATTCATTTTAATCTTTATTATTTTTAATTGAATTGCTACAAGACAAATTAAATAATGAACAAATTACAAAGATCATATTTATGAATTTTTTTAAACTACTTATAATTTATTTCTCCTTCTTGCTGCTACGTTTGGTAGATGTCAAATCTAAGTTTGACTTTTCCAAACCAGCCATATCCTTTATTTTCAACTCTCTTTCTTTCTCTTTGTTTCTTTCTTCATTTCTTTTCTTCTTCTTCTTCTTCTTTTGCTGCCTCTGTTCTGGTTTTTGGAGCCAACATTATCAAAAACAACAAGGACAATAGCTGGCTTTAACTTGGTAAGACAGCTATAACTTGTTGTCCTTGTTTTTTTTTTTTTTTTTCCTTTTGTTGGCCGCACAGCAGCTCCAGCTGCTTCACTGTCCCAACACCAGCACCCACAAGCACAGCCACACGCATAGCAACACACCTGATCACACACACAATACCGAGCTCATAACCCTTCGCACAACACCACACACAAGCACACGAGCGCTCCATCGCTCCAGCGCACACCCATACTTTGTCGCACGCATAGTATCGAGCACCATACTTGCTCCATTGCCCCACTGCTCCATCGCTCACCATCAACACACACACACACACACATGAGAGCTCCAGCATCATGTGCCCCATCATTCGCACATCCACACACACACATGCAAAGCCACATGCACAAAATAGAGCTTGCTTTGTCTTCACCACTTCACGCACAACTCACATGTGCACCTTGCTTGCTCAACCAGCGCATAGTGAGTGCTCGAAGAAGCACTCAACAGCACTCGGATGCGTGCTCAGCTCCACCTAGTACTGCTTTCCAAGCAGCACAACAGGCGCTCCTTCTTCTTCACTTGTAGCAATCATGCTGGAAGTTGGTTTATATATATATGTGTATGTATATGTGTGTATATATGTGTATATGCATATGTTCTTATATATGTAAATATATATGTAATATATTAAATTTTACTTTTATATATTATAAGATACATTACATAAAAGTCAAATATAAAAATGGATGTATCTATTATTTAGTAAATAATATATATGTGTAGTAGTAGTAGTAGTAGTAGTAGTAGTAGTAATAATAATAATAATAATATATAATGTCTTCATAAGTTAATTGTTCCAATTACTTTTCAATTTTAATTTATTTTCTCTTTTATTTTAAATATATATATCTATATTATTTATTTAGGATTTTATTCTAACAAAAACAATATCATATTTTTAAAATACACTTAAAATCGTATTAAATGGACTAATTATAGGAAAAAAGGAGTTAAATCGAAATAATTATAGTCACATAAAGTTTTAAATACCAAAACTATAGAATTAAAGAACTTCTGTAGCATAGATAGTTTAGTAAACATTTATAGTTGATTCTTATATTATATTTCCTATTCCCAAATATATTCAGGTGATTCTGACTCTAAGCTTGATATGTCTGTTGACTATTATGATTGATAAAAGATATGGACGGGTGAGTATATTCCTATGATCTTTATACTTGGTTGTGTTTGTAAATTAAAAATGGTAAATAAATAAATCTGTATGGGGATGGAAAATTGATTGTGGTTGCTCGTAATTGATTTTGATTGATAAAACATTAAAATCATATCTTACTATAAAGAATTGGTTATTTTGGAATAGAAATGAAACTGTCTGATACTTGCTTACACGTTAAATAAATAAACTTAAAATGAATTTGGCATAATAATTAAATATACTCATGCATTGCATGTTTGCATATAGAAGGCCATCACCACTATACTTTGAAACGAATGGGACACATTGTCCCGTGAGGATGGTGGACATGGAGGACCAAAGTAGTATATGCTTAGTGTGTACCATAGGCTTTGTTTTAGGGGAATGGGAACTAAGTCGTCCTATGGAGACAACCCATCTCCTAGGATCATGTCGAGTCATTGTTTTGAATATCTTGCTTCAATGGGATGTTGTTATATGTATATTATTTTCAGTATATGAAAAATTTCTTGATAAATTTGATTCCCGAAGTATTAGCAGTCCGGGTGCTAATGTGTGGATGTACCTCAACCCCGGATTCGAAGGGCGTAAATCTGAATATATATATATATATAGTTATGGTTGGTTATATATTTGTTCACTTGTTTGATTGCATTGCATATGTTTATTTAAACAACTTGCTTGTTCTTGCTTGAATGGTATAGAGTGAGGATTATATCTCACTGAGCCTGTGATTCGCTCAACTCCTTACAGTTTATTGTCCTAGGATTATATTTGGTACCAGTCAGAAGCTACCCCCAGGTTAGCTTTCTTTTGGAGATAGGGCACTGTGGGAAGGAAGCGAGGGTTAAAGAGAGTTCTTTCTTCTTTTATCCTTATCTTAGGAATGTTTTCGAAGTTTTATGAAAGGTTTCGTAATATTTTGTAAGACCAGTAGACCAAATTGCTCTCTTATACGTGTATCCTAGTACTCTTACTAATTATATATTACTTTAGCTTTATCTATTAGTTCTTAAGCCTATTGTCATAGTATTGAATTATTGATAATGCTATCAAGCCTATTAATTATCTATTCAGGATATACTTCTACATGATATTCATAGCTTTTGAGAGACTTGCAAGTTAATCTTAAGCTTGGTATCGCGTATGGCGGAACTGTCCCGTCTAAGATACCTTCGGGGAGTAACATCTATTATGCCATGTTTCAATTAATTTAAGTAGTGATGATGCACTCAAAACACAGTGCGAGACTTGAGTGTGTGCTCAAAAGAAAAATAGAGATAGAAGTTACCTTATCACATATGTAAACAATTCAAATCTAACATAGGAAAGGCCATTTAGGATCTCATCACACGATTCCATTGGCCATGCATCTTTGATAATAAATTACCAACTACAGATTACCTTTAATTTCACATGTTAGCTACAATCATCATATAGACAATCTAAAGCTGAATTTGATTCATACCATTTCATAAAAAAAAAAAAAAAAAAAAAAAGCCAATCTGGGAGCTCTCACAAAGAAGGCATTTTCAAAGCTAAACATAGGGCATAAAATGGAGGGACAATTAAAACAATAGCAAACACTTCCATTAATGGAATGAGTACTGAAATATATTGCAATACAATTCTTCAAGAACATGCAAGAAAAATAAATAAAAACAAGAACACCCTTTGCGTTCGTTCAAACATGAATCTTGTCCTCCATCACCAATAATAACCTATTCTCTCCTAATAATTTCCCAACCTAATCCTACAGCATTAGATTTCATGAGAAGTTTGAAATCAGAATCATTAGAGGGGGGGGGGGGGGCGGGGGGGGTGGGGGGGGGGAGAGAGGAGAGAGAGAGAGAGGGATTACTATTTCCTATTGGTCTATCGGAGCAAGAGCAATTGAGAGAGACAGAGAGACACATTTGATTTTTGGATGGAGTCAAGTAAGAAAATGGAGAGAGGAATGTGATTATGAGTTAGGATTTTAGGTTTAAGGTTAGCGTATTCACTATTCACTTATGTGCACTTTTCTTTCTATAACCTGCCCTTATTTTCAAAGGAAGTATCATAGTTCGTTTTAGTTTCAACTTTTTTGATTGGTTTAGAGTTACAAATCACAAACCAATACATATCACTAAACCAAATCGCAAACTAAACTTAAAAAAAAAAATCAAAATTTTGATTAGATTTGGTTTGCAATTCAAATAGTTATTTGCATAACCCTAATTTCAAACAATTCATGCATACTAAATGTGACATTTATAAGTATATTGCTTCTATTTTTCATAATATATTTTTACTTGCCCTTAATAATTTGCATTCAATTTAGCTCTCTCTTTATATAATAGTACATTTTGCAAATGTTATGTCATCACCGATCAATATGCCTTAATTTTATAATAAATGGATAGTTAATGTTGAATGCAAGCAAATTATTACAGTAAATTCTGAACATATAAATATAATAGAAGTTAATAATTTTTTTAATCCATATTATTTTTTTATTATTTAACTACTTAATTGTATTATGAGTGTACTAGTTTCTTTAATTTTTTTAATACTATGTAAATCAATTTATGAATCTCAACTAAAATTTGAGTAATTTTCTTAATACTATTTTCTACATTTTTCACATGTAACAATATAATAAATTCTATGATTAGCTCCATATTTTCAAAAGAAAAAAAAAATAAAAATACAATTTATAGAGACAATGGAGGCTATTTAGAGGCACATGTGAACCACAAAGATAATGTGTAAATAAGCAAGTGGCATGCATGTAGCTCGAAAGATGAAAATGCATGCAAGCGGATTGAAGTGTGGGCTATGGCACATAAAAGTACTCAAATTTAAGGCACACCATTTTTAGACACATAAAGACACAAGCATGGCATGAGTACTAAGCTTATTTACATGCTTAATCAATGTTGTTTTTCATACAATGTGAGCATGCTTATTATTACCTTATTTAAAAGAATATGGAAACCTCTTATTCCTTTCTTTTTAATTTCAAATTAACATATACTGGTGTATAATTTCTCATCTCCTAAACTCTAGTCCAATAGGTATTAGTTTGTATAGTTGTTTTGAGTAACTTGCACATATAACAAATGTGAATTAGGTGGTATTGAGGGTAAAAGGTGTAAATAAATCGAGCTGGTTTGTAAATTACTTAAGATCGATTTGACTTTAAATCAAGTTCAATTTGAAAATAGTTAAGTCAACCTTGAATTTAAGTTATCTTAGTAGTTTATCAAGTTAAGTTTGAATTTCATAATATTTAGCTCGATTAGCTGAAGAGTTTAATTGAGCTCGAATTGAATATATGGTCAATCGAGTTTAAGACAAATTTAAATATTATTATTAATTTAATTACAACAAAAAATATTGTTAAGTAGACCAAGTTAATATACAAGTAAATTTTACATAAAGAAGGATCAAAGTGTCCATTGATATAAATTATAAGGTTAAATTTGTCAACAAAGTCTAATTTTAATGCAATTTTGGTCACATGACAAACACATGATGGAAGATGAAAAGTCACAAATCCTTATATATTCTTTCTTTATATTTCTCCAATAAAACCCTAAACCTAGATTCTTATCCTCTGAGAGTTTATAGCCGCCAAAGGATTCAGAAATCCAGATTAGGTAATTGAATCACTATTTTTGTTTTAAGATCTTATGGATTATTAGATTCTTAGGGTTTGTTTGTGACTTTACGATAGAATTGGAAAGCATACATATCAGGTTTGGAGATTTGATTCTGTTGGTCAAAAGAGATCTTAAAAGATCGAATTCAGGTAATCAAAATCATATCTTTCCTTTAAAGTCTTTCAATCTATGAATTATATTAGGATTTTCTTTTGTTTTGAAGAAGAATTGGAGAAACAGTTTTAATTTTCTTAGAGATCTGAAGAGTGGGTGTTTAACGAAGATTGAGGATCATATCAGGTAATTGAATAACCATTTTTCTTTTAAGATATACAATTTTATAGTTCCTTAGAATTTTCTGTTGTTTGAAGGGAGATTAGAGAAAACCCTGATTATCTGTAGATCTAGTTTTGGTGTTAAAAGGATTTAGAATTGAATTTAGGTAAGTATTTTAAAGTTTTAATCTTTATGATTTTATAAAAATGGTAGTTGTTAATTTCTGGTATATGTGGTGTTGAATAAAATTCTAGGGTTTAGAGAAGGGGCTGAGGAGATTTGTTGAATTGAAGGATTTTGGTGTTGTGATTAAGGAAAAAGGTATACATTTGATATTATGTTGAAATTTGAGTTTTAGATACGAATGGATTTAGGTTTATCTAATGGGATGTATTTTGAATTTTATCTATTCATGTTATCAGGTTCTATTGAATTAGGAGTTGTGATATAAAAACAGATTTAGGTAATTTAGAGTACTGTTCCTAGAATTTGATACATGTACGACCTTACCTTGTTTGTTGTATGTGCTTGTTAGTTTAGATTTGTTTGTTGTGTGTGTAGGATTAAAATATGAAATTAATCTAATTCTATATTACATATAAAATTATTTTGTTGCTTTTGTTTGGCTTTGGTTAGTAAAGACCACGTAGAGTATGATACTAACGAGGCACCCTGATGATCTATGTGTGAGGTTGTCCCGAGTGGACTCATGCATAGAAATGATTCTGATAGATTAGATTTTAGCAGAGGCCGTGGTGTGTGGATGATTCTCTAACACCAATATATTTATAATTACTTATTTTCTATATTTTTTCGTTTTAGGGGTCATGAGAAATTTCAGGTTTGGAACTAGAGTTCTATAATTCTAAACTGTGTTGTTTGCTGATTAATTAAAGATAATAAATTGTGTTCGCTGCATTAGGATTAGATGCATGTAAATATATATATGCATGTTGTGTGGCATTTGCATTTTGTTTGTGATTTGGCATACTGGGCGTTTTCGCTCATTCTTTTATCATTTCAGGATTAGGTGAGGATCCAGTCATGTATGACACATCAGGATATGACATTTATGTGGATGAGGGAGAGGATGCTAGTGGAATAGACTATCCTGCTGACATTTAAGATGTTATAGATCTTAAAGATAGACTTGGAAGATGATGTGAAGTTTTGAAAATTTACTTTTTACAAACTTTGATATTGTTATAAGTTTTATTTGAGTTTTTGGATTATTAAGTATGTTGGCTTTGGTTTATGCCAACGTGGTGTTTTCTTCAAAGGATTTGTTTCATGAGATAACTTAAACAGGTATCTTTTATGAGAGATTATGGAGTTTTATATCGTGTATTGTCACGCCCCAGCGGATACCCTAAACGTGACAGCCCGCCGTACGCAGTATTAAAACTTAAGAATGACTACCTCAGTCACTCGAAAGCTTCCATATCGGTACAAGGCGTACATTCACAACAAAGGGAGACCGGTGGAGTAATGCATTTTAAGGCATTGGCAGCGGAACATGAAAAATAACACTTAATATATATTTCATTGAAATAAAAGTCTTACAGCTTCTAAGGGGCATTCCCCCGATAATAATAACATGGTTCTAAAAATAACATAACTAAAGCTAGAAGATTTTAGAAGAAATCTACTCTATAACTTCAATATAGATTGCCTCCAAAAGCTTCTCAAAATGAGGATTCTACCCGGGAAATCAAGATGGTCTTGGGTGCAAAAAGGTAATCCTGCAAAATCAAAAGTCTATAGGTGTCACGCCCCAATGGGTACCCTAAACGTGGCAGTCCGCCATACTCAATACTAAAGCTTAAGTATGGCAACCTTAGTCATTCCAAAAGCTTTTATATTAAGTGTAAGGCTTACTTTCACAATTTTAGAGGACCATATATGGAATTATGTAGCTTAAGGAGATATAAAAACATATTAAGAAAAGAAGAATCACAATAATTATTTGTCCATGGCATAATTTTACAACTTAAGAACAACTCCCTAAATTACTAATCCATTATACACATATTAACATGCTAATGCTAAGCTACTCTTTATTCAAAATTCTAATATACAAAGGGATTACCTGCCCACAGGTCCACGTGGCCTTAACCATAGTACGGGAACTGCAAAAGATAGCTATCGGGGTATAAGCTAATAAGCTTAGTGAGTAATTCCCAAAATTCATACTCGAAGTAGATTATCAATCAAGTTTATTATTCAAACGTATGAAATGCAACAACCACGTGAGCATACAAGACATATGACTTTCCGGGAATCATATGTTGAATGAATTTACGCCCTTCATTCGGGGTTGGGTATTCAGGCCAATTACAGCCACCACTTTTAAAAACACTTTTATAGGTCTTACCGGCTCCTATACGCCATCAAAAAATTTTGTAGTTATTACAGGCTCCTACTAGCCACCAAAAAGATTTTGTAGTTATTACAGGCTCCTACTAGCCACGAAAAACTTGTAGTTATTACAGGCTCCTACTAGCCATCAATTTAAGTAGTTCTTACCGGCTCCTACTCGCCACTTACATGATATACCGGTTATGTCTACCACCACTATTATACACTTGTCCCACCAATTGTATAGTAGCGAATGCAATGTGACTCAACATATGAAGTGCATGAATAATTTCTTTAATTAAAGTCTAGTAGTTACATTTAACTTCTTTCAAGTGATCAACCAATTTCAAACAATTCAAGATATAATGTACATACAACTTTATTACAAACAAATTGAGTTTCGATATACTTAGTATTCCTTCAACATATTATCATACACTTCTTTTTGAGTTTGCTTAGATTCTAGTGCAACTAATTTTACAAGCACAAGCAAGAGTATGAAAAATAACGGGGAAATAACTCACGATGCCATTGCCGTCTATTTCTCTTAAGCGGATGAGTCGTTCACACACTCCACTAAATCGTAATAGTCCTCGGGGTGAAGAAATCCTTCCTCGGGATCACCTAACCAAAGAAAATACCCATAATGAGTTTTTCTTGAAGATTTTCTTGAATTTTGACAAAACAATGTCAAAGAACGTCAAAGTTCGTATGAAAGAATGTTCCAACTTAAAATGGCCATAACTTGGTCATTTTAACTCGGAATCGCGCATATAATATACCGATTTCTATCTACTCGAAAAGATCTACCCATTTCTAAAATTATTTCCCACAAACAAAGCCACAAGGCTCCGAAAAACTGGTGACAAAATTCACCACGGATTTTCAAGTAAAAACAACTTTGGTTCAAGAAATCAAAATTTGTTTGATAAATACTTAGTTATCTATATAGTTGAAAAATTCTCTTTTTATAACTATATAACTCATATTTAAGCATGCTCAAGTGTTTTGTTGTCCAAATTATTTTTCTTAAGTAAAACAATGTCGGGTTGAAGCTTTTCGGAAATTGTTTTCTTTGAAATGAATACCTTGTTTTCTTTATTTTCTAAAAACGTTTTATGTTGGTTTTATTTATCTTTTTCTAAGTGACTTTTGAAAATAAAATTTTCTACTTTCTAAGTTACACTAATAATATTTTTGAAGTTTTCTAGAAAATATGCTTTTCCATTTTCTTGTGTAAATTCCTTTGTTTACTTGTTTTGGCAAAAATCTTTACTTGATATTTCTCATTCTTTTTCTCATGTCTCCTATTTCAAAAAATTACCCATGCATGAAAATTTGGTTTCTTATAAAACAAAGTGGAACAATTAAGGACTTTTTGTAGAAAAACTAATTTCTATAATCTTATTAACTTTTTCTTGTAACTTGAAAAGTGAAAATTTTATTCTTTTCAAACCATAAATTTTCTTTGCCTATTTTTGCAAAGGTCTTAAAAATTTCCTTAGTTCTCCATCTTATTTTCTTTCTTTATGAAAACAACCATTTTTGTCAACAAAATATTTTCTTTTGAAAAGCAAAGTAGAGTAACAAAGATTTAACTAGCTTTTAAGTAAAAATAGTTTTTAAATTCATAGTGAATTCTTTTTGTAACTTGAAAATGAATGAGTTTATTTTTGTTATCTTATGTTTTTATGTTTCTCATAAACTTATTCCTAAGTGGCAAAAATCTTCTTTTATTTCATTATCTTTAGAAAATAAAACTTTTGGACAACAATCTAACTGAACATGATTATGAGAATAATAATAAACAAAATAGCATAAATAATAAAATCAAGTATTGGAGTCTTAGCTTTTTCAAGGCTCCCGGGACTGAGAAATAAACTAGTCCCATAATAAAATAAATGAAAGAAAAGCTTGTTTTGACTTGATGAGGACAAGTCTAAGATTAGAGACTAGTCTTAAAAACAACTTGAATTAAATAAATTGCATTGAAGTAAATAAATTGCATGAAAGGTAAATAAATTGCAAGATTATGAGCTTATATGCTCTAAGGAATATGTATATAGTTATATAGATATAGTAGATAGTTATGAACATAAAAGAAACAACATAATGAACATAAGAGGAACATAAATGAATATAAAGGAAACATGAACATAGAGGAATTATGATTATGAACAAAAACAAAGTATGAACCTATTGTTGCTTTCTTAACCTTCATGGTTTTAGAAAACAAACACTAAGCTCATACTAAGTAGATGAACATGGAGACTTCTTGAAGAACTTTTACCTAAAGAAGATGAGCTTAAAGAGAACTTCTTGAGGAGCTTCTTGGAGAGAAATTCTAGAGAGATTTTGAGAGAGTAATTTTAGTGTAGAAGTGGTGTGAAAGAAGTGAAAGAGAAGGGGGGTATTTATAGGAAAATGTGGAGTGATTTTTGTGTGATTTAAATAAATGCAAAATTGGAACAAATTGAGGGCAAGAGAGAGAGAGGGGCGCCGGCCATTGTCCTTTAGAGGGGGAGGAGATTTTATTTTGTGACTTTTTGATAATTAAAAGATGTAATATGTAAGGTAGATGTGATATAAAGTTATGGGAAAAGTAAAAAGTTAAGATAATAGGTTATGTAGAGTGTAAGAGTAGGTGTAAGAAAAAGTAGAGATAAAAGAATAGTGTAGAATAGTAATGAATAGTGTAATATAGAGTAGATATGACAATTAAAGTACCGGTAGTAAGAAAATTCGCGTATAATAGCTATATCTGTTATTTTTACTTACCGAAAAATTATGAAACTGATATTTTTGAAAAACTTATATTTTTACGAGTCTAACGGTGTATTCGGAATATTTTTACTATTCCGGGCTTCCGGACACGTTTTTCGAGAACTGTGTCCGATCGGGTTCGAAGGACTTCCGAATTTTGCGAAACAGAAACTTTTATGAAACCTATGGTTATTACGAGCTATTTGAGCTAATTATCCCAACTTCATTTTTCCGAGCCAAAGAAAACGGCAATGCCGGAGTTAAACGGTTACGGTAAACTAGGGTTTTGTTGACCTTTAGGGTTTCGTTTGACTTCCGGTTAGGGTTTTGTGCTAAACCGATTCCGAAAATTTAAGGGTTTACAATAGGAGTATAAGCATGACTAGCTTAGTGAGTTATTCCTTACGCAATAGTACTCATAACAACAATCAAACAAGTTTATTAATCAAACATATGAATGCAACAACCATATGATCAAACATTACATACGACTATCCGGTTTCGTACGTTTGATGGATTTACCCCTCCATCGGTGGTTAGGGAATGCTTTGAACTGGGTTCCGAACAACCTCCTCAAGTTTGCGCGCGTCTTGAGGTTCCAACGAACCGTACGACTAGTCCCCGGGCCTTCCATGCCCAAAGCGATCGATCCGGCTCGGCTACACCTTGAGGCCGTATTCCCCGTACATCCTAACCCTCAAGATGTAGCTAGGCAGCTTACCTTTCCGGTCCCATGCTGAGAGGTAGTAGCAAAACTTCGAAATGATATTCTAAGTGATATGTATGAGCAATTTATTATATGGTGATTTCAATATGACATTAAATCATTTAAAGCGATCAAACACTATTTGCACACATAATAATACATACATGGAAACACTTATATGAATCACAAATCGGGTTCCGATATACTTATCGTTCATTGTTCGCACACAATGAATCACATACATAATTCCCATAATGTCACGCCCCGAAAGGTACCCTAAACGTGGCAGTCCGCCGTACACAATATTAAAACCTAAGAATGACCACCTCAGTCATGCGAAGGCTTTCATACTATGTACAAGGCGTCTAACACATGGAGGAGACTCATCGGAGTAATGCATTTTACGTTGATACCACTTGAGAACAATGTAAAGGAAATTCAATTCACTATTCTTCAAAATACGACTCGTTAACTTCAATTACAATTCATCAAAAGATTCTACTACATAAACTATTACAAGGCAAATAGGAAAACCTAGCTAATAACTTCAAACATTCTTATGTCTTGCCGGAACCCTGGAGTCATTCTCGGCTTCAACCAATTCGGTCCCCACTTTGCATTCTTGAAATAACCTGCTCATTTAAACAACTATTGGGGTATAAGCTACACTAGCTTAGTGAGAATTCCCGTAGTTCCGTACCATAACAAACAAGTTATTAATCAATCATATGCTATGCATGAACAAACACGTGAGCAAGCAATTATGCGTGGGTATCCGGAACCCACACACAGAACGGATTTACGCCCTCCGTATCTTGGGTTAGGAATGGTATTGAGTCTACACGACCGCATCTAGTCCCCAAGCCCTCGGCTCTTAGCACTCGACTCGGCTAGGCTCATCCAAGAATGCATCCACATGCGCCTTAGTACCCCTGAATGAGCTCTGGCACCGGGTTCGTTATCCAAACGAGTCATCCACGGACCATACCGATCGACCTGCGTAGGAGTAGCATGCTACCAAATGCAATATGTCCAATGTGATGCATGACCAATTTAATTTTTACTTAGATAAAAATATTTATACATTCTTTAGAGTGACCAATCCATATCACACATATAACAGAAATAATATGAACGGTGCAGTTATCCAATCAAATCGTGGTTTCGATATGCTTTAGTATTCTTTGGCACACATTCATCACAGTCTCATCATATATCCCATCCCCATTCATATCGATTTTTATCTTGTTTCTATAATTCTAATGCAACTAACTACAATCACAATCAAGGTAACAAAACAAGGAGAAACTCACTCGGCCATTGGATCACCGGTCTTCTAGTAATAGTAATCCGGTGGTAGGGAATCGTCGATTTCGGGATCTCCTAAAAAGGAAGAAATACTTTAATAAGTATTTCAACTCAAACTAATCCAAACAATTTCATACGAACTATCAAATTCGTAATTCTCGTCCTAAGCGGGAATTCCAACTTAAAACGGCCATAACTTGGTCATTTTAACTCGGAATCTCGCAAATTATATATCGATTTCTATCTACTTCGAAAGATCTATCTAATTCTAATATTATATTTAAGTTTTGAAAACATTTAGGTCTCGGAACAGAGGAATCAGATCTGATCAGTAACGGTTTCCAATTCCGAAAAATAGTTTTGTAAATGTTTGTAATGTTTTTGTTATATAAATTAGCCATACATGCAATATGAGTGATTTCCTAACATGAATGGCATGAAATGAGTTTCATGTATGTATGGTCTTGATAATTTTTTGGTAAAAGAAAATTTTGGAACTCTTTATTTTGCAAGACTTCAATTATAACTACTTTTTGAAAAATCTAGTTTTCTAACTTTGGTCATTTCCATTTGTTTTGGATTTATTACTTAAGAAAATATAATTATTTTTGTTAAAATTAAGTCTTCATTTATATATTACTTATGACCTTTATTTCTTCATAAAAATTTCCATTTTACACTTGTTAAACATGTTTTCATGTGGGGTTGATTCCAAAATCCGAATTTTACAAAAATTAGTTTTTGAGTGATTCCTTTAAGTAAAAGTCATTTGATATTTAGAAAATTAGGGCTCAATCATACATAACCATTATGGACTTCATTCTTACACAAAAATTTGCATTTTACACTTTGCAAATATGTTTTCCAATATGGTTTACTCAAAAATCCGAATTTTAGAAAATCACTTTTTGAATGATTCATTTGGGAAAAACTTGTTTAATGCATTAAAATTTAAGACCTTATGATACCTATTACTTAAGGACTTCA
This sequence comes from Combretum micranthum, assembly GCA_024138025.1. Lineage (NCBI taxonomy): Eukaryota > Viridiplantae > Streptophyta > Magnoliopsida > Myrtales > Combretaceae > Combretum > Combretum micranthum. The sequence continues at coordinate 63,482 of JAMXBD010003418.1, read as the reverse complement.
TTTAATACATAAAACTTTCATTTTGAACTTGGATAATAGGTGTTCTTATGGCCTTCACTCAAAATTACGAATTTCACAAATTGGTTACTAACTCAAAATTTTCTCATCTTGATTCTATTTCTTGTTTTATACATTAATCTCATCAAAACTCATTTCAACTTATAAAAATCACTACTTAATGATACCTATTACCTATATACTTCATTTTTCACATAAAACATGAGTTTTGATGTTGATAAATGGGTTTTAAAAATTGGTCTTGGTTGGGATCCGAATTTACAAAATTCATTTTTGGACATATCTTTTGATAAAACCTATCTAAACTTATGAAAATCCATTCCTTACATATCATATCTTAAGAGCCCTTCATTTCTTGAATAAAAACTTTATTTTTTGAGTTGGAAAACATGTTTTTACACTAGGCCTTGGCCAAAATCCGAGAATAGAACTTTGTTTTGAAAATTAATCTTTGAAAATCATCTTTGAACCATATAAAATGAAGTCTTGATGCTATATATATATATTAAGCCTTCATTTTCTTATGTAAAAATTACATTTTGACACTTGAAAAGTAGTTTTTAAATATGGGTCTTGCCAAAATACGAATTTCACAATTTTGTTTGAGTTCATAACTAAGATCTATACTTAATATGAACATAAACATAAAACAAATGCATGGTAATAAGCTATAAACATCATGGATCTAAACTTCACTTATCAAAATCTTTCATTTATGGTATCTATACCTAAGCCCTTCATTTTAAATGAAAAATATACATTTTAAAGTTGAAAAACCACTTTTCTAAATAGGTTCCATTTTCATCCGAATTTTCAAAATTGATTTTTGTTGAAAACAAAATAGATCTTGGGTTTCCTACAACTTTCCTACCATCATCAAGCTATAGCAAGTTGTTCATGAACATAAACAAAGATCTAATGCATCTATGAACTCAAAACTTTAGATCTAGTTTTCTAAACTAGTTTTACATGCATGAATCACTAAGATAGACATGTGAATGCTAGATCTATGCATAAATCATAAGGAATAACAAAAATAACAACTTAAATAACAAGATCTATGGCATAAACAAAAATCAAAGCCATAAAAAGTTAGATCTACAAAATATAATAACTTTAAACAAGAAAATAATTATAATACAAGATAAAAAGTGGAGAAGAGAAAGATTTCATTTTTGGCATCATCATCCTAAGCTTTTAAGCTTATGGAAGTTCATTTGATGCATGAAACCTTCATTATACTTTACCTATATCACCTATGGAGCTTTGGGATGAAGATTTGCTTAGAAAATCTTTAAAAATGAAGTGTGGAAGCCATGGAAGATGTGGGGGCAGCTTGTGTTCTTGAGGAAACAAGAACAATAAGAAGAAGAAAAGAGAGGAAAAAGAGAGAGAAAAGGTAAGAATGAAAAAGGAAAATGAGTAAATGAAAGGAGAGAGAAAATGAGTGTATTAAATGAATGAAAGAGAGAAAAAAAATAAAACAAGGGCAGCCAAAGGGGAGGGGCTGCTGCACGTGAAAAGAGAGAGAGAGAGAGAGGTTTGTTGAAATTTGACTTGAATTGAATTGTGTAATAATGTGTAATGTAACTTTCTTAAGAAGGAGTGGAAAAATAATTAATTTGGTCAAAATGGAGTAAATGAAGGACAATGGCAGCCATCATGGAGTCAAAAATCTGCCATGAATAGATATAATGAAGTGTAAAAAGATTGAAGTGAAAAGAAGTGATGTGTAAGGTGTACTTGAAGGTATGGGTTGTAAGAGTACTTTTTAATAAAATAAAACAAAATAAAATAAAATTAGAAAAATTATTCCAAATAATTGTAGCAGATTTTTCATAATTAAAATTAAATAATTATTTGAATTATTTTAGTATTTTAACAAATATGTTACCGGTACGGTCAAAATACGCGAATATGGGCTATAAATAATATTTTTATAACCCGAAAAATTCTAAAAAAATATTTTATGAAATAAAATATTTTTAAAATATTTTTCCAATTATTAAATTAATTTATTTTATTTTTAGTACCGGTCTTAAACAGAATCTGATCCCGTAAAACCCGAAACGAACTAAATTTTAGAAAAACAAAATTTTCTATAACATATAAAATATTTATCTAAAAATATAAGCTTTATAAGAATAATAAAATTTTGTAATAAAATAAAAATGAATAGTGCAAAAGACTAATCAATTACCGGTAATAATGGAAATACGATAAAAAGGTTATAACTGTAACTTTTATAACCCGAAAAATTATATAACTGATATATTTAGAAATCTTATGAAATTACGAGTCTAACGGTACTATTGGTATATTTTTGATATCTCGAGCCCCGGGACACGCTTTTCGAAGTCTGTATCCGAACGGGTTCGAAATAGGTCAAAAATTTACCAATCTGATATTTTTAAACAAACTCATATTACTATGAGCTATTCTACATATCTAAACTACATCTCGGCCTCTAGGGTTAGGGGCGCTAGATTGCCGGACTTACGCTATTGTATTCCGGTTAGGGTTTCGGGTGATTTTCCGGTTTAGACCTTTGCCAATTTGGAAACTGATATTTATGTTTATACAACATATTTAATTTGAGAAATTTATTTTAAATTTTATTTTTGTAAGTATTTAATATCTCTTAATGTTTTCGGAATTCTTGAATTGAGTTATATTTTCGAAAGTCAATCGTTATTTGCTTTTTAATAATTTGTTTTTGAGCTTTATTACCCGTTTTATAAGTCGGAGTTAAATATGGAATTTTTCGTACGTCGTGGTTTTGAATTTGAAGACCACTGAGTTCTTATTTTATTTTTAAAGATTTTCATTTTCTCAAGATTAAGAAGTTTCTGAATTCGCGTTTGGACTTATCGAAATTCGGTTTTAATTTGGAGTGATTTTTAGGGTTTATTTTCGAAGTTCATCTTGAAATTATTTATTGAAATTTTCCGGGGCTTACAATAATATCCCACATGCATATCAATTTTATCTTTTCCTACATCTAGCGCTCTATTCTACAAGCACATGCGCAAATACATAAGCGTAAAGGAAACTCACTCGTCCATAGCGCTCTAGGAGTCGAAGTAATCCTCGGGGAAGACAAGATCGTGATCCTCGACACCTAAACAAAAGAAATACCCAACATGAGTATTTCATCCAAGATCTATTCAAGTTCTATACTTCTATCTTAAAGAATTCGTAAAAATCGTATGGGATGGGAATTCCAACTTAAAATGGCCATAACTTGCTCATTTTAACTCGGAATTTCGCATTTTATACCGATTTCTACCTACTCGAAAAGATCTATATTTTAAGGTTATTTTCATCAAAAGAAGTTATTTGGGTCTCAGAATAGTAGCGTACAGATTTGATACGAATTTTCCAAACTTTAAAACTAGAGTTTTCAAACTTTACTTCACTCAAGGGCTTTTGTACAAAAACATAGATATATAGTATGATTGAAAAATCCCTTGAATATATGTACATACATATATGTATAATCTCATACTATATGCATGAATTTGGTGTTGTCTCAACAATGGTTTTGTAAAACAAATGTCTTGAAAGTGAGATAAGCTTAAGGCTTAAAAATATTTTATTTTTGAAAAATTCCTAAGTTATCATAATTGAGTATTTCCTCCTTTTAACTCCATTCCTTCAAAAAGTTATTTTAATCTTTCAAGATTTCCATAAATTTATTTCTAGCGTTTTGGAAAACAAAGTTTTTCTAAATACTTTATGGTTAGTTCCACTTTTAAAAGAAATCATTTATAAGTTATTTTTGAAAAACTTATCTTAGACTTTAGTGTTGGTGGAAAACTTGACCAATTGAATCTAAGAAATCTTTGTTTAAGTCTAAAGAACTTTCTTATTTGAAAAGAGAATTTATAATAACTTTACTTTATGTATTTCTTGGTAAAACCATATTTTGTTACTATCTTTAGAAGAGCATTTGTTAAATTTCAAACATTTAAGGAAAATAACTTCTTATGTGAAAATTTATTTTTAAAAAGGAGTTCTTATACTTATTTTAAGAAAACTCATTTCTATTATGATTGAGACAATAACAACATATTCATGTATGAATGAGAGTTTTTGACTATGAAAAATATAAAAACAACATAAATGAAGTAAGAGCATAAAAGTAAAGTCAAAGTATTGGGAAACCTTAGCTTCATCAAGGTATCCCGGGAAAGAATGGACTAGTCCTCAAAGAAAGAAAAGCAAAGAAATAAAATTGTTTTGACTTGATATGGACAAGTCTAAGACTAGAAAGACTAGAAAGACTAGTCTTAATATTTGCAAAACAAGTAAATAAATAAATGCAAGACTTGAAAAAATATATAACAAGTGAGCTTATATGCTCCAAATAAATATATATACAAAATATACATAATACCTATATAAGTTAGGTTAGAAACAATATATAACATAATAGTAACAAAAAGAACATAAGAACATGAACAAAAACACAAACATGAATAAATCGTTGCTTCTTTAACTCAATGAGTCTAAGAAACATACACTAAACTCATGTTAAGTTATATGAACATGAATGAGTAAATATAAGAGAAGTTTTACCTAAGTTTATATGTTGGTTGAAGAAGAAAAGAATGGGTTGTAGTATTATGTGGGAATGGATTTTCTAAGGAAAAGAGAAATCTTGAGAGAGATGTTGGGAGAGGAATTTTGTGGAGTGATTTTGGGAGAGTTTTAGTATGAATTTTTGTTGTGTGAAAGAATGGAAGAGGAAGGGGTATTTATAGATTTTTGGAGTGGAATTAGATGTAATAAAATAAATTGGAAAAGAAAACAAAATGTGATGGAAGAGGGACAAGGGGGCGCCGGTTTTGAGTGTAGAGGGGGAGGAAATAATTATTTTTGTTTGTTTTGTATAAAAAGAAGTAATGTGTAAGGTATGATGTGATTAAAGTTGTATGGGAAGGTAAATTGTAAGGTATAGGTATGGTAGTGTGTAAGAATAGAGTGTAAGAAAAGTAGAGATGGGTGAATAGTAATGAATAGTAGAAAAGTACTATGAATAGTAGACTAGACAATTAAATATACCGTAGTAGTAAAAATAACGCGTAATTAAGTATTTCTGTTATTTTTGTTGCCAAAAATTCTAAAACTGATATTTTTTGAAAACCTTATATTTTTACGAGTCTATTGGTGTTGTCGGAATTTTTTGCTATCCGGTGCATCGGGGCACGGTTTTCGAAAACTGATCCGATAGAGATCTGAAAGACATTAGAAAAATTCGAATCTGATATTTTTAGGCTTTCCTATATTATTACGAACCATATTCCACAATTATTTCAATTTCGTTTTCTAGGGTTTAAGAACACGGGAGTGCCGGATCTAGATTCACTAGACTAATCATAGAACTAGGTTGATTTTAGGGTTTCGTTTCAACTTTCGGTTCTTAGGGTTTACTAATATTATCGAAAAATCTAGGGGCTTACATGTATACTTGTGGTTTAGGTTTTTTAGCCTTAGCGTGTTCTTAAAAGATAAGGACACGTGGCGGGTTGTAATGTCCTTATTTTTAGGGCGTTACAACTTATTTGGTATCAGAGTAATAGGTTTTCATCATAATAGATCTAAGTTACGAACTCTTTAGGACGGTGAGCATTGATGAGTAGGGTAGTAAATGGGTTTGCTTAGTATTTATGTTATGATCATATTAACTTGTGTTAATCTTTATCGTATATTTTATCTTATTCTTTTATGCTATGTTTAATCTCTTAGTATGCCTCCAAGAAGAAGAGCCCTTAATGTTGGTTCCTCCAGAACTGGTCAGGAGGAAGAATCACCTTTGAACCAACCACCTTTAAATCAAGTACCTGAAGATTTACTGCCACCTCCACTTATAGGACAACAAGTACCTTTACCTGTAGGAAAACAAGCACCTCTACCTGTAGGATAACAAGCGCCTGTAGATGTAGCCCAACTGATGCAGGTAGTAAATACCTTGCTGAGAGTAGTAGCACAGCAGCACCAAACCATGAGACATGATTTGGACCTGATACAGGTTAATGCTAAGGCCTAGAGATAAGAAAATCAGAGGAATAATGGAAACGGAGGAAATGGGGCTAGATAAGTTGATGTGTTGAGCCTCAACAAATTTGTAGACCTAGTATACAAGTTTGAGCCTATGCCAGGGAAACCATTGGATGGTCAACTTTGGATGGAATAAGTAGAGAAAACATTTGTTGTTCTAGACATACCCGAGAATAAGAAAGTGGAATATGCCTCCTACTTGCTGATTGAGAGAGCTAATAATTGGTAGATCAGCACCAAGCGACACATGGATGGGGCAATTACATGGCAGATGTTCCAACAAGCTTTCTATAGGGAGTTTTTCCCTGATAGTCTAAAGCAAAAGATGCTCCAAGAATATTATACCCTACAGCAGGGTAAGATGTCTGTGGAGGAGTATGAAGCTAAGTTACACCGATTGATGAGATCCCTTCCTGATCCTTTGAAGGAAAGTGAAGAAGCTAAAGTAAGCAAATTCATCACTAGGTTAAAGCCTGAAATTCAATATCAAGTGAATCTAATGGACTTGACCAACTACTCAGCTGTGGTCAACAAAGCAAAACTGTGAAACAAGGATTGAATATAATGAAGAGTAGTGAACCCCAAAGAAGTAAGATATTCTTAGGGAAGAGACCAACTACTAGTTTTATGAACCAGAGCAAGAATAAGAGGCTTTTTACACAGCCTATTAGATTAGCTGTTCAGGGTACTGATAAGAAATGTAGCAGATGTTTTGGACCCCATGACTTAAAGGATTGCAAATGGATTGAGAATGCTTGTTTTTCTTGTGGCAAGGTGAGACATAGCCCTAGAGTTTGCATAGAAAAAGTTCTTCCTCAAGTTTTCTACTTCAAGTGTGGACAAAAGGGCATTGGGCAATGGATTGTAAGGAACCTGGAAAACAAGTTGTCTCAAGAGCTTAATTTGGTAGACTTCAGAGTTTTGGTCAATGACACAAGGCATCAGCTAAGATATATGCTCTCGAACACAGTGACACTGCTAGTGTTGACACTATTATGAGTACGTTACCTATACTCCTGCATAGTGTATATGTATTGTTTGATAATGGTGCGAGTTTTTCTTGCATATCTGAGATGATTGTATCTAGTTGTGGTGCACATGTTGAATATATGTCCGAAAGTTTTTCCTATTAGTACACCTTTGGGAAGTGGATATGTATTAAATAGAATTTATAGGAATATGGATATAGAGATAGGAGGTAGACATTTACTTGCAAAACTAGTAGTGTTAGATATGCTGGATTTTGATGTAATATTGGGAGTAGATTGGTTGGTGAAATATCAAGCTATTATAGATTGTCGAAATTTAATAATAGAATTTAGTTTGGAGGATGGAGATAAGTTTGTTTATAAACTTAAAGTGCAAAGACCTCTGAATTTGCCTACATATGAGATGTGGGGAAGATCATCTTTGGCAGCTATGGTAATAGAAGATAAACTAAAGAAAGATTCTTCTCATATACCTGTTATATGTCAGCACTCAGAAGTTTTACCAAAAGATTTACCAGGATTACCACCAAAGAGAGAAGTTGAATTTTGTATAGACTTGGTACCGGGTACTACACCTATTTCCAAGACACCATATCTCATGGTTGCTACATAATTTGCAGAGCTTAAAGTACAATTAGATGATTTGTTGCAGAAGAAGTTTATCAGACTCAGTGTTTCACCTTAGGGAGCTCCAGTTCTGTTTGTCAAGAAGAAAGATGGAAGCATGAGATTATGTATAGACTAGAGAGAGTTGAATCATGTGACTATCAAGATTAAGTACCCTTTGCCCAAAATAGATGATTTATTTGACCAGCTGGCAGGAGTAAAGGTATTTTCGAAGATTAATCTAAGATCAGGATATCATCAGTTGAGAGTTAGAGAGAAGATTCAAAAGATAGTGTTTAGGACCAGGTATGGACATTATGAATTTGTTGTCATGCCTTTTGGTCTCACCAATGCACCAGCAGTTTTTATGAATCTTATGAATAGAGTCTTCAGAGATTATTTGGATTTATTTGTGATGGTGTTCATTGATGATGTGCTAGTGTATTCTAAATCAAAAGAAGAACATGAAGAACATCTGAGGTTGGTTTTGACTAGATTGCAAAGTGAGAAATTGTATGCAAAATTCACGAAGTGTGAGTTCTGGTTGGAACAAGTTTCTTTCTTAGGACATGTTGTAAGTGGAGATGGGATATCAGTCGATCCTGAGAAAGTGAAAGCTGTTGTTGAATGGCCAAGACCTAAGAATGTGTCAGAAATCAGAAGTTTTTTGGCAATGGTAGGATATTATAGAAGATTTGTGGAAGATTTTTCCAAGATTGCAAGTTCATTGACTAGATTGACACAGAAGAGTGAAGTTTGAATGGAGTGAAGAATGTGAAGTTAGTTTTCGATAGTTGAAAGATAAATTAGTATCTGCCCCTATGCTTGCCTTACTAGTAAGTGGTGAGGAGTATGTTATTTACAGTGATGCCTCTATACAAGGTTTAGGATGTGTGTTGATATAAGGAGGTAAGGTAATAGCGTGTGCTTCTAGATAATTGAAGCCTTATGAGAAGAACTATCCTGCACATGATTTGGAATTAGCAGCTGTTGTGCATGCTTCAAAGATTTGGAGACACTATCTATATGGGGAGAGATGTAAGGTGTATACCGATCATAAAGCTTGAAATACATTTTTACTCAAAAGGAGTTGAATATGAGACAAAGAAGATGATTGGAGCTTATAAAGGATTATGACATAGACATCCAATACCATTCTGGGAAGGCAAATGTGGTAGCAAATGCCTTAAGTAGGAAACCAGTAGAAAATCTTGCAACCATGATCACATCTGAACAGCATCTAATAGATGATATGAGGAAATTAGAGCTGGAAATAGTCATAAAAAAAGTAGGTGCAAGTTTGGCAAATCTAAATATTCAACCTACCTTGGTTGAAAGGATCAAAGTGGCATAAGTAGAAGATCCAACCATTTTTGAGATAAAGAAACGAATGGAAATTGGTAGAGCACTAGAGTTTCGTGTTGATGAAGAAGGTGTTATGAGATACAAGGGAAGATTATGTGTACCAGAGCAAGAAGAACTTAAGAAGGAATTGCTGAAAAAAGCACATTATTCTAGTTATTCCATACATCCTGGAGGAAATAAGATGTATCAGGATTTGAAGAAACTATATTGGTGGAATAGCATGAAGAAAGAGATAGCAGAGTATGTTTCCAAGTGTTATACATGTCAATTAATCAATATTAAGCATAGGAGACCAGCAGAGAGTTGAAGCCACTACCAATTCCTTAATGGAAATGGGAGCACATAACAATGGATTTTGTTACTACTCTACCCAATACAAGAGAAAAGTTAGATTCGGTATGGGTAATTGTTGACCGGCTCACTAAAGTAGCTCACTTTATACCGATTAAAACTGGATATAAGTTAGAGCGATTAACAAAATTGTATATTAAGGAGATAGTGAGACTTGATGGAATACCAATCTCCATTGTATCGGATCGGGATACTAGGTTTTTGAGAAGATTTTGTAAGAGCTTACATCAAGCTTTTGGTACTAAAGAGGTTTTTAGCACAACCTATCATCCTTAGACAGATGGACAGTTTGAGAGGACTATTCAGATCCTAGAAGATATGTTGAGGGCATGTGTACTGGATTTTAAAGGCAACTGGGATGAACAATTGTCATTAGTGGAGTTTGCATACAATAACAACTATCAAGTATCGATTGGAATGCCTCCATATGAAGCTTTATATAGTAGAAAGTGTGGATCACCAATCCATTGGGATGAAGTTGGTGATAGACAAATTTTGGGACTAGAATTAGTACAAGATGCTAATGATAAAGTCAAGTTGATCGGACAAAGGTTGCAAGTTGCTTAGAGTCGTCAGAAAAGTTATGCTAACAAGCGAAGAAGACCGTTGGAATTTCAAGTAAGGGAGCACGTTTTATTGAAAATATCACCATCAAAGGGTGTTGTTATATTTAGCTTAAGAGGTAAATTAAATCCCAGATATGTGGGACCATATGAGATTCTGGAAAGGATAGGCAATGTGGCATATATATTAGCTTTACAGCCTAATTTGGAAGGGGTGCATAACGTGTTCCATGTGTCTATGCTAAGAAAGTTTGTCAAAGATCCTGAAGAGAAAGTATCGTTGGAACTATTGGATATATAGCTAAATCTATCTACAATTGAAAAGCCAGTAAGAATTGTAGATACCAAGGAACAGATCTTAAGAAGGCGAGTAATCAAGTATGTAAAAGTGCAGTGGACGAATCAATCTGAACAAAGCGACTTGGGAGTTAAAAGAGGCAATGAAGATCAAATATCCAGAATTTTTATGATAATTCAGGTAACTTTCATGGATGAAAGTTCTTTTTAAGAGGGGAGAGATGTAATATACAAGTAAATATTACATAAAGAAGTATCAAAGTGTCTATTGATATAAATTATAAGGTTAAATTTGTCAACAAAGTCTAATTTTAATGCAATTTTGGTCACTTGACAAACACATGACGGAAGATGAAAAGTCACAAATCCTTATATATTCTTTCTTTATATTTTCTCCAATAAAACCCTAAATCTAGATTCTTATCCTTTGAGAGTTTATAGCCACCAAAGGATTCAGAAGTCCAGATCAGGTAACCGAATCACTATTTTTGTTTTAAGATCTTATGGATTATTAAATTTCTTAGGGTTTGTTTGTTGACTTTACGATAGAATTGGAAAGCATACATATCAGGTTTGGAGATTTGATTTTGTTGGTCAAAGGAGATCTTAAAAGATCGAATTCAGGTAATCAAAATCATATCTTTCCTTTAAAGCCTTTCAATCTATGAATTATCTTAGGATTTTCTTTTGTTTTGAAGAAGAATTGGAGAAACAGTTCTAATTTTCTTAGAGATCTAAAGAGTGGGTGTTTAAAGAAGATTGAGGATCATATCAGGTAATTGAATATCCATTTTTCTTTTAAGATATACAATTTTATAGTTCCTTAGAATTTTCTGTTGTTTGAAGGAAGATTGGAGAAAACCCTGATTATCTGTAGATCTAGTTTTGGTGTTAAAAGGATTTAGAATTGAATTTAGGTAAGTATTTTATAGTTTTAATCTTTATGATTTTATAAAAATAGTAGTTGTTAATTTCTGGTATATATGGTGTTGAATAAAATTCTAGGGTTTAGAGAAGGGGCTGAGGAGATTTGTTGAATTGAAGGATTTTGTTTGTGATTAAGGAAAAAGGCATACATTTGACATTATGTTGAAATTTGAGTTTTAGATACGAAGGGATTTAGGTTTATCTAATGGGATGTATTTTGAATTTTATCTATTCATGTTATCAGGTTCTGTTGAATTAGGAGTTGTGATAAAAAAACAAATTTAGGTAATTTAGAGTACTGTTCTTGGAATTTGATACAGGTACGGCCTTACCTTGTTTGTTGTATGTGCTTGTAAGTTTAGATTTGTTTGTTGTGTGTGTAGGATTAAAATATGAAATTAATCTAATTCTATATTACATATAAAATTATTTTGTTGCTTTTGTTTGGCTTTGGTTAGTAAAGACCACACAAAGTATGATACTAACGAGGCACCCTGATGATCTATGTGTGAGGTTGTCCCGAGTGGACTCGTGCATAGAAATAATTTTGATAGATTAGATTTTAGCAAAGGCCGTGGTGTGTGGATGATTCTCTAACACCAATATATTTATAATTACTTATTTTCTATATTTTTTGTTTTTCAAGGGTCATGGGAAACTTCAGGTTTGGAACTAGAGTTCTATAGTTCTAAACTGTGTTGTTTGCTGATTAATTAAAGATAATAAATTGTGTTTGCTGCATTCGGATTAGATGCATGTAAATATATATATATATATATATATGTATGTTGTGTGGCATTTGCATTTTGTTTGTGGTTTGGAGTACTAGGTGTTTTCGCTCATTCTTTTATCATTTTCAAGACCAGGTGAGAATCCAGTTATGTATGACATATCAAGATATGACATTTATGTGGATGAGAGAGATGCTAGTGGAGTAATCTATCCTGCTGACATTTAAGATGTTATAGATCTTAAAGATAGACTTGGAAGATAATGTGAAGTTTTGAAAATTTACTTTTTATAAACTTTGATATTGTTATAAGTTTTATTTGAGTTTTTGGATTATTAACTATGTTAGCTTTGGTTTATGCCAACATGGTGTTTTCTTCAAAGGATTTGTTTCATGAGATAACTTAAACAGATATCTTTTATGAGAGATTATGGAGTTTTATATTGTGTATACTTGTGGTTTAGATTTTTTTAGCCTTGGCATGTTCTTAAAAAAGGACACGTGGCAGGTTGTAATACCTTATTTTTAGGGTGTTACATCAAGTCTAAACATGTTTAAACGAGTTAAACCTAAACTTGTTCAATGTCACCCTGAGTTGACTTTAAGCTTAAAGTTTTCAACTTAGTTGAATTTGAGTTGAGCTCAAACTTACAATTTTAAACTTTGTTGAATTTGAGTCGAGCTTGAACCTTGAAATTTCAAGCCAAGATCAGTGTTGTATCGTCTTGACTCCGTTCATTTGTAACCTTTGTCAATGGTGGCTCCAACACAAGCAACAGTGAAGTCAATAGAGGGAATCAGCCTAAGAAAGAGCATAGTACTAGTCATTTAAGAGTAAGGGAAAATCAAATCATCCCATTAGCCAGACCAAACAATCTCGGTCTAAGGATAAATTTGTTTATTTTTATTTGCATAGGGTATATTTAATTGAAATTTAGTATCAATCTCTTAAAAATAGAATAAATTCATAAAACTTATGCCAGTTTAGTCAGTAACAAAAATGTATCACAAAACATATTTGTACAAAAGTTACAAGTGTAAATATAAAAACATAATATATAAATGGATATAAGCTAAAAATATATCTGCTTATATTTATATAGGTGACTGCCATATTTAGTACCTAAACTTTACTAATGTGTGTAATTAACTACCCAAAATTTGAAAGTATCAATAAATTATCTTACTTTATCCACTTTTGTAATTAACTACCTTAATTTTCTAAAATTTATAATTACGTATCTAAACTTTACTCATTTTTGCAAGTAACTACTCCATCTCAGAAATATAAATGAACTCAAAAAGTTCATAGGTACTAAATTAACACTTTCAAACTTTAGACAGTTAATTGCACAAATTGATACAGTTTAGGTACCATATGTAATAGTTATCTTCATCTACACTTAGAATGTTTATCATTAAAATTAAGCAATTAAACCCTTAAGTTTTTAAAAATGTGCTCTTAGAGCATAATTAATTATGTCACCATTGGAATATAATAATTATGAATGCAAAATGGACATTTTAATTTTTTCATAAGATTAAAATGATCGTGCAGGATGTCAAACGAGACTTTTTTTCCCATATGGGGTCTAATGATTTATTCAAATATGAGAAGAGTAAGCGCACATAAGTAAACAAATGATTTATTAGCAATTCACCATCTTATTTAATGATGACTTTGTGGAATTATTTTATTAGTAATGCAAAAGGATGTGATTTTAGTTTAAGTAATTTAAAAAATTAAGTTTTTAACATATTCATTCTATTTATAATATTCACTTAAAAAAGAAATTATTGATAAATTAAGTAAAATGACTATTATTATTTACAAATATTTTGTGTGATAAGATTGATATACTTGTACAGCCTGTTCATTTGACATGAAGAGTTATTCATCTCCTTATCGTTCGAAGTAAAGTTGTTATTATGGAGTTCACTTGAGAGGAGTGACAATTCATAATGACTTGCTATTACGTAAAATGATGAATAACAATTCATGTCCCTATCCCCATGAATTGTTATTCAATGGTTTATTTTTAAAATTTTATCATAATTACCTCTGTTTTGAAAAATATTACCTATACAATTATCCTCTCTCTCTAATAAATGTAGGGGACATTATAGATATTCTACCTTTTACTCTAATAATTATGTTTTTACCTTTTATACCAAGTGAATATTTTAATAGCTATTATAACTCTATTACATTTCATTAGAATTAGAACTCCATTCCTCCTTTATTCTATACAATAAAGTGAATGGGTTAGTAGTATTAACAATGTTATTATTGATTTTTGTATAACTACTAATAGATCAATAGTGATTTATAATAATTTAATTAGTTCTATATTTTTTAGTAAATGAAATTTGATTTCATTAGTTATAATGTGGAAAAAAAAAGTAAAAGTAAAAGTAAAAGAGAACCATTAACTAAGACACGAGCAATAAACAATGTAAAAACAATCACTAAGAGACAAACAATATATGCAACAAAAAGTACGGTAAAAATATTGGGGATCGAACCACAACCTATGTAAATTATTTATGAATTTGATGGGTGGAAATTGATGTTTGTAAATTGAATAAGTTGGATGATTCATGCATAACCTATTATGAGCGATTTAAAACAAACATTTCATGGGCTAAACGTGTTTCTAGGAAGAGGTGAATCATATTGAGCAAAAACTAAGATTGAACATATTCTTTAGCCCTTTTGAAACCCTAAAATTGTTTAAAAATCGCTTTCTTTGGAATTGTTAGACATAAACATGAATCAAAACAACACCAAAATGAAAGCCTATTCATTTAACCAGGATCAACTCTCTTAAAAGATATACTCTATAAAATTCATAAAATATATAGAATTTTATTTTTTAAATAATTTTGATCACTAAATATTTTTTGAAACCTAAGGGTCAGGTTTCCCATAGGCACCTGCTTGCACCTAACCCTGTGAACCCCTTATATTTAGATTTACAACATTTGGTGATACTGCTACATTTTTCATCATACTAATATTGCTAGTATATGTAAGATTTTGGTGAAAGATCATCGTTCATTTATCAAGGGAATGCTCTTTTAGATTGGATAGCAAGTAAAAGTCATTCTACAAGAACCACGATAAGCCTAAATTGTTTTTCTTCTTTTCCTTTTTTTTTATTTTTTTTTTTATAATGTCAAGTTCAAAAGAAAAAAAATGTTATGTTAAGTCTGATTAGAGGATTTACTGTCTTTTGATGGTTATTATATAACATAAGTTTCCTAACTTTATGTTAAGATTTCAAGCTCTTGTTGGAAATATTATGTCAAGTTTGATTTTGTGTTAAGAAATATCATGTTGTTCACCCATTGATAGCAGGGTAAATGAGCGACAAATAGGTTAGGTATACTAGCACAAATATATACAGGCTTATTTGTGGGTTGCTTAAGTCTTTTGATGGTTGTCATATATTGTAAGTTTCCTACCTTTTATTTAAAATGTTATATCAATTCTTATTTTGTGTTAAGAAAAATTATGTTATCCAACCATTGAAAGGGTTATACAGATGATCAATAGATCAAGCCTAAACTGGATCCAACGATTCTTGATTCTAATTTTAGGGAACTAGAAATGTCCTATCTGGGGTAGACTGGTTCTCGAACGAACCCACCTATTCATGGGGTGGGATCGGTATCAAATTAGTCCACCCAATTTTGTATGAATAAATTTAAAAAATCTCTAATTTAAAATAAAAATTTAAACTTAAAATAAAAATTGGGTGGAAAAATTATTACATGAAATTATCAAGAATGTGCATTTATTTATACACAAGTACATTCCATATAAGTTAAAATATTAGTTATGTGAGACTACAGTGATATTGGCTAGAAATGAAAAAGAAGTCTCACATTATTTAGAAATGTGATCGTTTTTTTAATGAAACTTTATATAAAGTAATGAAACATATTTTTCAATTATATTTATTTATTATATAGTTATTAATATTATATTAAATACTATAAATAGATAATAAATAATTTATATTCTAATAAAATATAATCTAAATTAAATGTCCACATGGGTTTGACTGATGGGCTCGATTAAGATCTTTGGGTTCATATAGGTCTACCCACGAGTTAGATCCACAGGGGTTGGTTGAGGCTAGCCGTGGATCAAACCCACCTTGTGGAAATGTTCAGCCTACCGTGGGTTGCCAAGGTACTAACATAGAAATAATCTAGAGATTTGACCTAACGAGGCAAATGAAGCATGATGAGGTTTTGTTACTTCATTTCTTTTTCTCTTCCTTTTTATTAAAGAATTTAATACTAAATTTTATTAGCATGAAATCAAAAACCACATGATAATGATGAACAAGATTGTATCTAAAACATAATCATAGTAACTAAGGTAGTAAAAAATAGTTCATGTGCATAATAAGTTATTATGTCACGTTTAATATGCAGAAATAAACCCGAAATGTAATAATAATTTTTGGTTCCATTCTCATTTTATGTTTGGATGCATTAATGAGAAATTTGATTGTGCTTAGAATCTTCCATCCTCATTAGTTCCTCGCTAATGATTACTATTATAATTATATTTTTATCCTGTTATATATGTATTATTAGTATTTCTATTATTGAGGATATTTTTGAAAAATAGCATCATCCTCATTAATTCCTTCTTATTAATTACTACTATAACTAGAAAAGAATTGATTTATCGGTCTTCTACTTATCCCATTCTATTCCATCTCTCCTACTCTAATTCATTCTTTTCCAAACAACCATTCTTATTCTATTCCATTCTATTTCCAATAATCTGCATACTAAATTTGATACTATAGAAAATATCTATACAGAAATGAGAAAAGAATGATTTATGCAATTTCCATTAAAAATTTTCAAGGCTGATAACTACAGTTGATTGACAGTATTGTCATTCTGGCATTCCATCGCCACTTATGCTATAAACCATCACGATCCGCAATTTTATGTGTATTTGATCAATACAATGTGACAACTCTAAAGTCTTAACCATCAGGAATATTGATAAAGTGCAAGAACCCTTTTGCATTATAGACGCAATGACACGTGAAATCGTACGTTTTTGAATTGGTGTCTAAAACCCCTGTAATTATTTTCCCTTAGAATGAGGAGACTCGAAAACAACTGTTTTGGGAAATGCTTAATGTCAAAAAGTCATGGCAAATGAAGAACAATTTTATCGATAAATTGTTTAAGAAATTGTTTAACATGTTATATTAGTTTTTTAAATAATTTTTTTAAACAATTCTTTATTTTATCTATAAGTTACTTAAATAAAGTTTCTTCATAATTTTTAATATTTTCTGTATGTCTTATATTATATTTTCATTTTTAGATAATATTTTCAATATTTTACTCATTATGTTAAATAAATATGAAAATAAATTAAATTATAATTTTATTTGCATATAGTAATAATGATTTTTAATTTGTTATATTAAAAGAATATTTTAATTTGATGGCTTCACAATAGTTGATTTATGAATAATATTTAAGACAAATTAAGAAACATGATAATTAAAAAAAGAAAAATAAATAAAAGATCGATTTCAGGCACTAAACGATGTTTTTTTGGGCCTCAAATTTGCAATTACAGGTCATACTCTTATAATTAGTATAGCTCTTTGAATAACCTTCATTTAGATATATTATAATAAGGATTCTAAGTTATATAGTAAAAGTTATGACTAATCGAAGGTCGAATACCAAAAATTACTGCCATAGTGATAATTGTGGCCAAAATCGTAGCTGCAGTTCAAGCCACAAAACCAAAATCGCAACTATGGACTTAAAATAGCCGCCACGATGACAACCGTGGCCACAATCGCAGCTGCAACTTTAGGTCATGGCCGCAATTGTCGCTGTGGCCAAGATTTTAGGTGCATCGCCACAATTTTGGCTGTGGTTTTCGCTGTAGCCATGATTTTGGGTATCTGAATTTGTTTGAACTAATGATTCCTTATTGTTTTAATGGTGCATTAGCCATCATCATTGATTTTTCTAATTTAATTTGCTTTTGACATTGCTTTTTTTTTTCTTGGAATATAGTAAGTATTGTGGATTTGTACTAATTGGTATTTGTGGCGATTGATTTAAATTCGGTTGCGGTGGAGAATTTCCTATCGTGTTATATTGTTAAAAGTTTTCGAGTGAAAATCGAGGTATATATTGAAAATATGGTGTTATGAAATAGTTAGTATTTGAAAATTATGTGAGTTTGGTAAATCATCAATATATGGTAAAATTTGAGAATTATTTAGATCTATGTAAACAATTATGAATATGAATAGTAACAAATTATGATGAATTTTAAGACTAAAAAATTTATATATTTTAATATATTTATAGACGAAAAAATAAAAAAAAATGCTGTTGGATCGGCCAGAATGGCTATATATTATTTACGAACAGTTATATTTTCATTTAGGCTAGAAATATTATTTTTTAAATTGTTGAAAATTATATATTTCTAACAAAAGTTATAAAAAATAAGAAGAAAATATAGTTACTTTGCAGAGCACGGTGCCGGTAGAAGCACTTCATTTTATCTATAAAAACTGAATTTTAGCTACTTTTTCTCGATCCATGAGATAAGCAATGCCGATGGGGGTGGATTAGGAACGCGATTGTGACATGAGGTAAGTTCCAAGAAAGGAAATAATATTATTATATAACAACTTGAGATATTCTGTTTGAAATCTAACACAAAAAGGAAAGTGAAAAAAGGAAGACACAGGGGTCTTAAAAGTCAAAAGAACTCTGGTATAATTCTTCTCAATGGGTTCCACCATTAAAATGACTTTGTGCACCCCATTGCTTAAGGAAGAAGGAGACGACCATAGATGACAGTGACTGATTACGGTCTTTTATATAAAATGTATGAATGGCATCTTCTCAGCACTTAATTTTCAAATTACAATGACCCCCTTTTTCCTTCCGCGACCTTCGTGCTGCAACAACCATGGCAAACGACCATGCCTCATTGATTTTGAGGAATGAGAAATAGCATACGAAATTCTGCACGATGTGTCATGGAAGAAAATCATTGATTTGAATCACAAGGAGTTGCTTAACTCTGTGTGATGATCCATTTAGCGTGATACAAAATAATTAGTTGTGATATCTGTAAATTTTTTTTTATATGGATAATTTATAAAAATTACGTATCAGTTTTACCATCTATTTAAAATAAATTATTACCTTATTAGTCACACGGATAAATCATGACGTGTCGTGTGATGCTTATGCATTTTTTTGCCCCCTTAACGTCGATAGAATCAATTTCACTCCTATGGAATAAATTATATTATAGCACAAAGGATGTTCAGCATTGATCAAGTCCTCCATCTTTATTATTTTTCATTTCCTCGTCGAAGGCTTTTCTTTTTGCCAGCTTATTAAGTTATTTATTATTTATTTATTTATTTTACAATAAGAAATCAAACTTCATACCTCAAAAATAGGACCATGACTAGATACCAGTCGAGTCCTTTGAGTTTTTCAGTTTCATCTTTCCACTTTAAAATCCTCTTATCTTTTCACAACGAATAAGAAAAGCCATTCCATCTCATTGATGGTTGATCACTCAATTTTCACGTAAACAAGTATATCTTCTTTTGATAACGTAGCCACATGATGACATGAAAATTTTTTTGATGAAAATTACTAATAAACTTGACGGAATGATTTTATAAAGTTATTTTAAATAGGTGAAGCTTAAATGGAGAACTTAGAAGGTGAAAAAATGGAAAAATAAATACATAATAGAAGCGGAAAATTTAAGTAAAATAGTTTAAAGGTAGACAACTCAGTAGAAAAATGTATTATAATGGATGATTATATTGCATTATTTATTTGAAAACACCATAATATATCTGCTTCTAGACTCCACATACTTCTAAACATTTTTAATGCATGCAATTTAAACTTTCAACCTCAATTCTTTTTTTAAAAAAAAAAATTATTTGGTATCTATGGTTAGAAAGACGATGAGTGTTATATTATATGGTAATGTTTTATCATCCTATATTTATATCATGACATTTCTTTCTTATTATACAGATGCGAATTATCTCTTAATTTAGGATTTTTTTTTTAAGATACACGCGTCGTTGATACATAGTCAGTAATGTGTATGTATATATAAATGTAATGAAAAATGGTTTCTCATTGCACTATTCAGAATGCAGAGTATTAAATATTGAATCTGTTGTCTTTTATGATTATTATCTGCACTGTCACACGGTTTCTGTTAAAAGGAAATGGTAAATAAATTCCACATAATCCAATTCCAATAAAATTATCAAAGGGGGCATAAAAGAAATGTCTCTATCTACTTTTTTATTGGGTCCTCCTTTAAAGTAGTAGATGTCATCACAAAATCGGCGTGGTTCATGTGAAGTGGCGTTTGAAGTTTCTAGCTAGTTGCCTTCAGCGGATGGCTCCATATCGTTTCTCGGTTATTTCGACACGGGTGTAAATCAAGGATGATGGTTGGATAGGGGTGTAAATGGAGTATGATGGTTCTTTTGAAAATTATCGATTTATTAATATGTGTATCAAAATTGGAAATGGCATTTGAGGCTCGAGCCATAAAACTTTTTATTTTTAGAACCTAAACTCATAACATAAACATTGAATGTGGATTAAAAAAGACAAATTGGTGATACAACAGACTTAATTGAGGGAAGATGGAATTAATAGAACCCTCATCTGTTAATCATATCACATGAAATGGGTTGCGGTTTGATCATAATATATTTATGGATCCCTCTCCTAATTTACATATTTTAATGTTAAATTTTATTAAAGAACCGCTTTTAAAAAATAAATGATCATAATATCATCATCATCACATTATGAAATATATTCGTAATAAATCACCAACATTTACATATAAATTACAAACCAAATGAGAGTCTGCTAGACCTATTAAATAACAGATCAAGTAGACTATATCTATAATTGGAGTACAATTTATACAAATTATAGTTGGATCTCTTCTGTTTAAACAGAAGACACGTTTAACCAAACTTAAACTCATTTAAAATCGTCTTCCATGGAGTTCGGAATTTCGGGGCTGCGTCTTTCCTTGCCAACTTTAACTGCTACCTTTACTTTCCCAATTATGCTATATGACAAGACTTTTGGATAGCCGAAGTCTTATATTATCATCATTGGTCCTTTATATGGAAATCAAGAATTATATTGAATGACATTAATATTTGGAAATAAGTGTTTAGATAAAGAGTTAATATTTTAAATAATTAAAAAAACAATGTTATATAAAGTGACGTAGATAGGAAATCTGAAACTGTACCATAATAACACTGTTTTAAGTATATTGACATGGCACATTTAGGTGAAGTCATAATAGCATCCACATTGGTACATTTCAAATGGTATGATAAAAGCATACTAACAAATAATATATTGTGCAACTATGTATAATGTTGTTTTTTCTTTCAATTATTGAAAAGCATTGATTACATATTTAAACTTTTCAAAATATTGATAATTTTTTATGTAATATTTCTTACACATATATTATAAAATAATTATCCATTGTAAGTGATTGGTTCTGATAATTTTTCTTTAATCTGATTTAGTACCATGGACAACTTCTTAAGCCAATGACAGCGTTCATGGAGTGAGATTGTAATCATCGGGTTTTTGCTACAGCATGAGTTGAAAATTTAAAGAATTAAAATCTTTAATGAATTGGTTAAGTAAAAACAGTTCTTAAATAATTCACAAGAAGGCAATACACTAAATAATAATTTAAATTTTGCTTTCATAAGTTTTGAAGCCTAAATCTCATCCTTAATTTTGGTATCTTGAAATAATAAATATTTTGGTCATATTAAATCAGTGTTCATCAGATATCATAATCCAGATGTTTTATATACATTAAAAATGTTTATTTTCATCTCTTATAACTAAATCTTTTCCAAAATTACCAAAAATTTCTTCACAAGTTGTTCACCATAAATTTCAAATCATGAGCATACTATCCTTTCTTTTAATAGAGTTTGATTCATTAAATACAGAAGTGACAATTCTTATTTAAATCATACTCACCTTCTTTTCCATAAAAAAAAAAAAAAAAAGTAACAGGAGATTTGAAAGTTTACACAAACTAAACATAATTATTTTCAAAAAACATACATAATATTTTTTATATCTATTTTTCTAACATAATCTCCATTACACACTCAAAATCGTTTTTTTCAAATCTTCACATTCTTAACTTAAAAAACTCCAAGATAGCGTTTATAAGATTCACAACCAGTGTTTTGAGAAGAAGTGAGTGAAGTAATCTTAAAAAGCATGGCAGGTAACTTCGTTTACCTTATTTTAAAAAATTATAGAAAAATATCTTTATTAAATATACCAGTACATATGTAAATTTCACCATTCACATGTGAAAGTTGTTTTTATCATATATAAGTTAGAAAACTAGAAATGAGCCTTGTTTGCTAAGAAATGTTAAAAACAAATAAAAACCTACTTCATGAGCATGTTTAGGTCTAGGGTCATAATATGTTTGTTAAGAGCTTATGAACAGAACTAACTTAGCTTAATTAAATAAAGAATAAAAGAACACGTAACGTAACAAAGTAAAACTACCTTAAAACCCAAATGCTGGATCTAGAGTTAGGAATATGAAGATAAAATCTCACGTTAGATCAATGAGTAGTCATTGTGTTAAGTTATTTCTATACGCATTTTGATGCAAGTATTTGTTATGGAATGGTTAGGGGTGAAATGGAGTAAGTTTGGTTGTTGTTCTGTAAGAGTGTTGGAGATCGCGCCTAGTTTTGCTCTCAAGTTGGAATAGTGGTTGACTTTGAGTAGGTATCAAAAGGTATATGTTGATGCACAACAATGGTTGCGGCTCAAAGTTGAGCCCTCAATGTATCTTGCAATTGAAAATGAGGGGAATCATTGCTAAGATAAAATTTAGTGCTTGGAGCATAGCTTCTATCGTAACTCAAGTCAAGCCCTTGATGTGCCCCATGATCAAACTTGTGAATGTTTTTAGATGCACGTGACCGCCAGTTTGCTAAGATGTGACTTGGTTTTGGAGTCGCAATGTACCCTTGACTCTTTTTAAGCTTTCTTCGACCTAATCTATGCAAAAAGCAATAAGAACCACCTAAGTTAAGAAGTTCATAACATGAATCTAGGACACGCAAGCTCTGATAAGAATTCTTTCTCAGTCATATATATATATATATATATATATAGTAATATATGCTTGTTGTTCTATGGGAACCATGAACCAAGATCCAGATGTTCTCGTAGACTACTACAATCTCTAAGTAGGATATATAGGTGAGTAACTTGAATATTTATAACATTATCGTGCTTGTAATATAGATGCATTTGTCTCTATATGAACATAACTAGTTATGTATGGGGATAAGAATAACGTGTGCTGCATGGTGCTTGGATGAGTGACAAGCATTAATAGCTAAAATGACCAATTTCTTGTCATTGTTGTGCAATGAATATCAATGGTTATTTGAACATTATATGATCATTAATAACTTGATCTAAGTATTGTTTGACCCTTAATCCAAAATAGATATGCATTGCACGACAACATACTGTATTAGCATGATACCCATGCTACGTATTGATATTTCGACTCTATAGTAATGCCTTGTCATGCCAACAAATCTAGGTAGGGTTATCATAGGGTTGTTAGCCCCACGGGAACTAAGAAGGCACCGAAGTACATCGATCGAGTTGGAGTTAGCTTTAGTATATTAATACTTAGTGGAGTTTCTTAGGTTTTGAGGTGAAATTGAGACTATGTTGCTGATAAACCAAAATTATTCCTATTTTATGAATGCCAAAATGGACTTTTATTGATCATTTTATTGATAAATATTATGAAATTGACACTTAAAAAATTATTAATTTATGTTTTCAGGCCTTTAAAGGAGTTATTTTATGGAAAGATAGCAAAATGGGTCAAAATTGCAAAGTTTGGACCAAAAAGTGGTTAACATAACAAAGACAAGCCGTATCCCAAGCCGTGTCAATTTTTATGTAGAGGAAAACAGCCAGACATGCTCAAGTGACATGACTTGTCCCCAAACTTGTCGATTTAACAGTCCATTAATTTTTAAGAAACGGCTTTTTTATTGAATAGTAACCCCCTATTTATTAAAGAAACGTCTATTAGACATTAAAGGGGTGTTACTTTGAAAAGCTAAAAGGCCCATAACTCCTGTAACTTCCCATTTCCTCCATAATGAGCATTCAATTCCATTTATGTGTTACTTTGAAAAGCTAAAAGACCCGTAACTCCCATAACTTCCCATTTCCTCCATGATGGGCATTCAATTCCATTTATGTGTTACTTTGGAAAGCTAAAAGATCCATAACTCCTGTAACTTCCCATTTCCTCCATCAATGAGGATCCAATTCCATTTATGCAAAGATCATTATAAAATGAAGATGGAGGAAAGAATCAATGGGAGAAGAACAAGAAAAGGAGAGACAAAGACAAGAAAAAACACACTTTTACGTATTTTTACAGCAGCATTTGTGCTCGAGTGTATCAATTTATCAAGGAACATCGTTTGTATTGCTAATATAATTTTAGATCCTTTCTATTTCTCCTTGTTATTAATTTATATTGTTTTATCTTTAATATTGCTTGGGTATTGTGGATCCTTGATTGATTTCATGTGATTCATTTGTTCTTAATTTCAAAACGTGTTGATTTTATTGTATTCAATAGCTTGCGCCTAAAGAATGAGTCTAATTGGATGGTGCATCCCATTGGATTCATGTTTGAATTTTGTTAAAAATACACCAAAAGGTTGATTTAATGAATAGATCTAAAGCTATTGATGAGATTGCTCATAATCACCTAGAGATAGGGATGGTGAAATCTTCTGTCACTCGTTTTGAATTCATCACTTTGGTTTTAAACGAAGGATTCTTGTTCTTTATGCAAATTTAAGTTGCTAATAGTCAGGAAGACATTCCGACAGTTTGACTTAGGTTTAGGTGCTTTTGACTTTGAGAGAAGCATTAGCATAATTTAGTGAATCCGATGGTTCAATAATCAATACAACTTTTTGAGAAAATTCTTGAGTCATATGAATAGATCTTAGGTGAAGCATCACCCAAGCAACCTTGTGAATTGATTTAACCTTTTGTATGCTTGCTGTGAAATCTGTGAATATTAGACTTAGTTTAGTTTCTATGTATATAAAACCAAATCTGATTTTTTCGGCTTGATAATAGGAAAAGAGTGAGTAGAAGTACTCATCAACGTTCCCTAGGAATATGACCTAAATCATTTCTCTATGCTACATCTGATGGGTACGCTTGCCCTGTAAGACCATAGTTGAAAAGAAAACGATTTAGAAAATTTATAAATTTAAAACTTGGTCTTTTGAATCTATCAGTTGCATATGTATATAAGTATATATATATATATATATAATACTAAGTAAATTTGGAAAACTTCTTCTTCCTTAGTTCTTAGTTTCTTCTGGGCATGAATTACTTAAGTTGGTTCTTCAACCTCTAAGAGATGGCGTAAATCTCCATTGGTTTGGATTCTGGTCATCCAAACTGTGCATTTCATATGGTCGAGTATTGCATTACATATGGCTAAAACTAAATTTGTCTGGCAAATGCTTGAAGTGTGGTTTAATCATGTTATCTCACTAAGTTGTGGTTCACTCATGCCTTTATAGACTTATATGCTTTCAAGGATCCATTGAGCTGATCCATGTTAGAAGGGAAGGAATATAGTAGGTGTCAAGGGAGAAAACAAGGCTTGAGCGATAGATGAAGATAGTAAGTTTTGAATAGGGTTATCCCATATATTCTCCTTGTAAGTTTGTAAGATTATGGTTTGGAGCTTACCCTAGTTGTATGCAAAGGACCTATTTTATGGAACTTAAATGTATGCAAAATTTGTTATCTTTACAACCTGATGATCATTTTTGATTGTCAATGCCACAGAGTGTCTTGCTAATTTGATGCCTACAAAATTTTCTTGAAAGGCCTTAGTTGGCTCACTTGAATATAGTGATTTCTAATTTATCCAAAAAGGGACATCAATACTATTAAGGTGCCCTATGAAGGTGTGATAGGAGTTGATATCAGAGCAAGGAGTTCAGATATGTTAAGGTGTTGTAGGATCCACAAACTGAGGAGGATACATGGGAATTTGAAGAAGACATCAGAAAGGTTTATATACAGCTATTTGTTGAACCACATACATCTTAAGCTTTGAGGACTAAGCTAGGGGAGGGGGAGGGGGAGGGGGAGGGGGGGCACGGAGGGGGAATTGTGATAGGGATGTAATCCTTGGGTTTTCCCATAGCATGAGTTAAAAATTTAAGGAATTAAAATCTTTAGTGCTTTTGTTAAGTAAAAAAAGTTTTGAAATATTTCACGAGAAGACAAGACACTTGATTATAATTCAAAATTTTGTTTCATAAGTTTTGAAGCCTAAATCTCATCTTAATTTGGTGTCCTGAAATAATAAATGTTTTAGTTGTATATAAATTAATGTTCACATGATATCATAATCTGTTTGTTTTATATACATTAAATGTTTTGATTTTCATTTCTTATAATTAAATCTTTTAAAAAATTACTCGAAATTTCTTTGCAAGTTATTCACCATAAATATCAAAGCATGGGCTTACTGTCATTTCTTTTAATATAGTTTCTTTGGTTAAATGTTGTCTTTGATTAAATGCTGAAGTGACAATTCCTAATTAAACCATACTTAACTTTTTTTACTTAACAGGAAACTAACAGGAAATTTGAAAGTTTTCACCAACAAAACATCATTGTTTTCAAAAAAATGCATAATATTTTCGATATCTACTTTTCTAACATAATATCTATTACAAAACCAAAATCGTTTCTTCAAACCTTCATATTTTTAACTTAAAAAACCCCAACATAGAATTTACAAGCTTTACAATCAGTGTTCTGAGAACAAATGAGTGAAGTAATCTTGAAAAGTGATAACTTTTTTACTCTATTCTATTCTATTCATAGGAATCTTAGCTTAATTTGATGCATTTTTTGATAAATTCCTACGAATTTGGTGCTTTTAATGTTTTAATACAATTTTTTAACTCCTAGAATCAAAGGAAAAATAATTAAAGTGTTTTGAATCAGATTTAGAGTGAAACAAACTCAAAGACATACTTTTATCGAGCCTTGCAAAAGTGCATACAAAAAATACCAAAGCAAAACAAGGCAAATTAGTTTGTTACACCCTGCATCGAGCCTTTGACATGACCCTCGATGAATGTTTTGAGATGATCAAGCCCTTGAGTTGAAGAACAGCTTCTATCGTGCCACATTATCGAGCCCCATACTTGACTCGTAGCGAATGCTGGATGAATATCAGATCTTTGCTTAGAAGTACAACTTGAGTCAAGCTCGAGCATTGAGCCCTGGATGTACTCAATTTACCCCTTAGTTGACGAATAGATAAAAACTTGAGCGTTTTAGCAGAGTGCCCTAGTTTAGGTCGAGCCTTGACTTTCATGCAATATTCGAGCGCTCGACCTACTACACGACAAGTGATTTTATGAGCTGATATTTATAACACACGCATGAAAATAAAGAAAAAATTAGTTATAAAAAAATCTACCACGTTAGCACCGTACCTAATGTATATATTTCTATTCTGCTTTTATTTCGTTTCTGTATATAGCACCGTACCTGTTTGTCAACTTTCCTGTTTTGTTATTTTTTTTATTTTTATGTATAGTTTTTTTTTTTTTTTTTTTTTTTTTTTTGCATATTCTTTAGTTCTTCTATTCTTTCTGTATATTTTGTTGCCTAAGTGTTGTATTATAATGCTTTTTCGTTTGTCTGTTATAATAAAGCTTGTTGTAGACTAATTCTTTGAAAATAAAAATGTAAGATTATCACTTGGAGTCAATCTTACCTTTTGTTTTCCTTTATTAGTTTATTTTAAATAGGTTTTGATGATAACAAAGAGTAAAAATGATAACTAATGAGTTATTAAGTATGTAATATCAAGTTAAAGAGAAAGAAGAAAAATGATGAAGAGTATTCAGAATACAGAATGTTTTCCAAAAGGTTGCTTTAAGGATAAAGAATTTTTCTAGAAATCTAGAACCTTTTTACAGAACCTTTCACTGCATTTTTGACAGTAGCTCTATATCACGTGATTTCATTATTCATCTTCTCCAACTTGATGCAAATCATTCTAGTTCGGTACAAAAATGAATCTTGAAGATCTAGCTCCGAGTAAATGATTTTATTTGGGTAATATACTCATTTATTCTACTTAAGTTGGTTTAATCCAAGGGGATTTAATGTTTTTATCAAAGTTTCTCTCTCATCAACTTCTTCAACGATGGAAATCTTCATGAACAATACCAGACCTTGTTTGGACAGATTCTACACATTTTTCTCCTTCAAGACTAGTGATTTATCAATATCTACAATGTCAAAGACATCTATTTTCATGGGATTTTGTCTAGAAGATTAAAACGAAGATAAACGTTATCTTGGATATGATGAGGAAGAAGATCACGATGAACAACAACAACAACAAATAATAACAAGATTTTTTTATGAAAATCAAACAAGGCTTATCATCGTCCTTCCATTACACAATTTAAATTTGACAAAAGGATAAGCTCACAAGATTTCATCCAAGAAATACAAGGAAAAGCTTATCCACAACTTGCAACCAATTTTAAAGATCATAGCAGAATTTGAATTTAAAAAAAGGGATAAGAACATCATATTTTTAACCGAAATTATTGGGAAAGTTTATCCATCTTCCAATAGCTTTTTGAACGTGAGAGAAAGAGTATATTTACCGAAGCAAGGAAGAAGAAAAGTGCGAGCCTGAATACTTATGATGCTTTGAAAAGAAAATAGAGAGACTTACACCTGCAGTGAAAAGAGAAAGAAGGAACACAACTGATACTATTCACGTTGTAAACAAAAGATTTCTCTTTCACCAAGAAAATACAGAACCTTATACAAAACCTCACGAAACTTTGCTATTTCTCCTTCTGGTCTTTGAAACCGATCTTTCTCTCTCTCCTCCGGAAGAAATACGATACTAATAAACACTCTACTACAGAAAAAGAAAAGAGAGATAGAGAAAGAAGAAAAGAAAACTTACTTTACCAACCTAGAAGGTTTCATAGAACCTTATGATCAAAGAAAAGAACACCTTCTTTACCACAAGAAGCAAATAGAAACTACTACTGCTTATAATCCTACACGAGCTTATTAGTGAAATTTTTATTCTCTATTGCAATTTTGATTTTGTTATTTCCTTGTTGATAGAAGGAACGTATTGTTGCCTTCTAGTTTGTTTGATTACAAGATTGAATTCTGTAGATCGATTGCAGCTTGAGGATAGTTGTGAGAATTGAGCAGAGAGGATTGCACTATCTTGTAATTTGAATTTATTGGATATAGTGAAACAAAACTCATAGGATAACGGGGTCCCCGGCTCGAAGTTGGAAGAGTGGACTGACACATAAGGCGGAACCACTATAAATCGCTGCCTGATTTTCTATACTCTATCTTTTTAATTTTCACAATTTATGTTCATATTTGTTTAATTGCATATTTGGTTCTCATTTTTAAAACCGAAGGGGATTATTTTTAAAGGCGAAAATTTTTATTAATAATCAATTCAACCCACCTTCTTGATTATTTAAGTGGGACCAATACCCTTTACTCTAGAACCTTAACGAATATGAAGAATATCTAAAGAGAGCGGCTAAGGAGGAACACATATTGTTTTTTAGAGGAGATGGCTATTGGAATAGACCTATAAAAATGAAGGTGAAATTCAGGAAGAAAATTGACCTTGCTAGAATAAATCAACCTCGAACCATGCTTGAGTTTTGTAGACCTACTTTAGAAAGGGCCAACACAAGCATAGTTAGGCCTAGAGTTGTTGCTAATAATTTTGAAATTAAACCAACTGTTATTCAATGGTGTAGTAGTATGTGCAGTTTGATGGACTATAGATGAAATCCCAATACCCATCTGCAACAATTCTAGAGATCTATGATACTTTTAAGATTAATGGTGCATTGGATGATCCCATTAAGTTGAGATTGTTTCCCTTTTCTTGAGAGGAAATGCAAAAAATTGGTTGAATAGCCTGCCTAGGAATTCCATAACCTCATGGCAACAAATGGCTAAGCAATTAATAAGGAAATACTT
This sequence comes from Combretum micranthum, assembly GCA_024138025.1. Lineage (NCBI taxonomy): Eukaryota > Viridiplantae > Streptophyta > Magnoliopsida > Myrtales > Combretaceae > Combretum > Combretum micranthum. The sequence continues at coordinate 33,306 of JAMXBD010003418.1, read as the reverse complement.
TTCTTATCTATGACAACAAAAACATAGAGCTGATATAGCCTCCTTCCACCAACTTGACTCTAAAATTTATATGAATCATTTGAGAGTTGGAAGGAACTGCTAAAGATGTGCCCACATCAGGGATTCCTAATCGCACACAGGTCCAAACCTTTTACAATGGGCTCAATTATGGAACTAGGCAACTAATAGATGCAGCAGCAAGAGGAAGTTTAAACAATAAACCCCTGAAGAGTGCTCGAACTTGTTTAAGAAAATGGCTAACAATCACTACCAGTGGTCCTCTATCAAAGCTAAGAAAGAGTAGACTGGAGGAGTCTTTGAGCTTGATGTGGTAGCCAATCTAACCTCCAAAATAGAAGCCTTCAATAAGAAGGTAGACAGTATGACCATTAGTAGTAGCCAATTGAACATGATTGATGGTAGCTTTGGACATAATGTGGAGGGAATAATCTTAGAGAATGTGGAGTATGTGAGCTGTCACACCCCAAAGGGTACCCTAAACATGACAGTCCACCACACTCAATATTAAAGCTTAGGTATGGAAACCTTAGTCATCCCAAAAGCTTCGATACCAGGTGTAAGGTATACTTCACAATCATAGAGGACAAACTTTGAAATAAGTTGTTTAAGAAGACATTTATATAGCAATTAGGAATGGGAATTATAACATAAATATCTTTAATATTGAAATATAACGTCTTATAAGAATCAAAGGGCATTCCCCTCTCAAAAGATTAATTCTACTAAGGTTTATTCAAAATAAATACATGAAAGATTTACTTAGAAGTTTAAGTCTACAACTAGTCTTTGACTTTTCTAAAAACTCCCTTAGTCCAAAAAATAGTACCTGAGAGAAATATCCTGAAGCGTCAACATATATAGGGGGTACTGCAATAGATATCTATAATGGGGTAAGCTTCTTGCTTAGTGAGAATTAATTCCACAAAAAAAGTACTCGGACATCAATATCAAAACAAGTTATTTAAACAGCATACGAGATGCAATCAAACACGTGAGCAAACAATACATATGATTTTCCAGGAATCATATGTTGAATGGATTTACCTCTCCATTCGGGTGTTAGGTGTTCCAGGTAACAAGGCCATAGTTCACAAATAAAGTTTTTATTAGTTTTTATACAAGCCACTACTAGCTGCTAAACAGTAGTTATTTCGGGTATACCTACCATTTTATTTACGGCGATCAACGCCATAGAGTAGATTTCAGGTTCTACGGCCTCATTACTATACCCTTGTCCACCAAAGAGTATTAATGAATGCAATGTGACTCACTACGTATCATGCATGAATCATTTTATTTAAGTAATCATGGCATAATATTAGATATTTTAAAAGTGATCATAGAATTTGGAGACAAAAATCATACAATGATTAGTTAACAATTCCTACTTCGATATACTTAACATGATTTCAATTATATAAGTAAGGCACATGGGCTATCATGTTTTTATCTTTTTCTTAATTCTAGTGCCGCTAAATTATAAGCAAAAGTATAAGTACAGAAATATAAGAATTTAAACTCACTCAACCATGGCAGCACATAGCTTCTAGTCAAAATGATCCTCTAGCTAGGAAAGCTTGGACTCCACATCACCTAAACAAGAGAAATAACCAAAAGAAGTATTTCTTGGAAGTTCTACATAAAAGTTCGTCAAAAATCGTGTAGAGTGAAATTCAAACTTAAAACGACCACAACTTGCTCATTTTAACTCAGAACTTCGCATATTATATATCATTTTCTACTTACTCGAAAAGATCTATCCATTTCTAAGGTCATTTCCTTCATAAAAGGTCATTTGGTCTCTAATAGATATGGTACATAATCAATACGAAAATCTCAGACTTTAAAACATGATTTTTATAATGCATCAACCAAAAATCTCATAGAAATCATATAAATATATATATATATATATAGTTGAAAACTCCTTTTTAATACATATAAAACTCATATTATACACATGATTTTAATCATGTTGTCTTAACCAATGATTTTTCATAAAACAATCTTGTCTTGGTAGTTGAAAAAGTGAAGTTTGATGAAATTATGTTAAGTTGTTTGGAAATAAAACTAAGGATTTTTAAGTCATTAAATATGTGATATAATTTACTTTCCTTAATTCTTAAAAGAATTTTTTTTATTCAAAAACTTTAGTCTTTCTAAGCTCTTCTCAAATTTATTCCTTAAGTATACTTTACTTGGTAAGTTGATTCTTAACTTATTTTGGAAAACTTGTGTTAGTCTTTGTAGTTACAAAAATATTAGTAAAAATTTATAATCAAGTTTTTATGAAAATTTCTCATAGAAAAGTATTATCAACCTTAAGGTTTTTTTTGTAAAAGCTTTATATGTCAACAACACTAGCATTTTTTTTTGGTGATTTTTGTCAAAAATCCTTTTGAAAAAAGTATTTGGTTAGAATAAAATTGTAATCTTAATGAAACTTTCCTAAGTGGTAAACTACACTTTTAAAGTGAGTTGAACTTGTTTCTTTTATTTTGACAAAGAAATTTTTATCTCTATTAACACAACAATCAATATGATCATGTATGAACAATGAGTATGTAGCTAGTAAACACCACAAAAAAAAAAATACAAAAAATGGAAAATAAATAAGGCATGAGCAAGAAATATCAAGTATTTGAAGTCTTAGCTTGATTTCAAGGCTTTCAGACTTAGCCATAGACAAGTCCAAAAAGAAAAAAAATAAAAGAAATAAGAAAATCGTTTTGACCTGATAAGGACAAGTCTAAGTCTAGAAAGACTAGTCTTTATGTTAAAGCATGGAATAAATAAATAAATTGCAAAGCATAATAGAGAAATAAAGGTTATGTTAGTGAGGTTATATGCTCTAAGAAATATATAAATAAATACATAAATATAGATAATATAATATAGGAGTTAGGTTTAGAACAATAATAATAACAATAATAAAACACTAATAATAAATGAAATTTGTTCAGGAACAAGAACAAAACACGAACATAGTATTGCTTCTATAACATTTAAATGTTTAAGAAACATACAATATGGTCATGTTAAGTTACACGACATGTTAAGAAAATATAGAGAATGAATTTACCTAAGGTAGAAATATAGGAATGGTACTTAAAGAGAGGTTTTTGTAGTATATATGTAGAAGAAAATGGGTAGTATGAAAAAGTGAAAAGAGATTTTTGGAGAGAGGATTTGAGGAGTGATTTTGGAAGATTTTTGTTATGATAAATGAGTGTGTGAAAAAAAAATGGAGGGAGGAGGCTATTTATAGAGTTTTGTGGAGGGAAAATTGTGTGAATTAAATAAAATAAAAAGAAAAAATAATTGTGTGTGTATGGTGGTGTGGCCGACATGATTTCCAGAGAGAGGGAGAGATAGTTTTGTTTTATTTTGTATTTTTGTTAATGAAAACTAATAATTTGTAAGGTATGATGTGATTAAAGGTGTATAGGAAAAGTAAAAAGTAGGAAATAGGTATGATAGGGTATAAGAATATATATATATATATATATATATAAATGATAGATAGATGAATAGTGTAGCATAGTACTATCAATAGTAGATAAGATATATTAATGCCGATAGTAAATAAACTACGAGTAATTAAGCTATATATGATATTTTTAGATATCGAAAAATTATAAAATGATATTTTTTAAATTCTTGTATTTTTACAAATCTAATGGTATTGTGGGAATATTTTCATCGTCTAGTGTATTGTCCTCAAAACTTGGCTTTTGTACTTAATTCTTCAAACAAACTCAGGTATCTCCTTTGAATTTTATCCTCGGCCTTCCAAGTGGCCTCCTTATGAGAATGGTTTCTCCATAACACCTTAACATGCCGAATCTCTCTATTCTTGAGTTTCTAAACTTTGCGATCCAAAATTTGAATAGGATGCTCCTTATATGTAAGGTTTTCCTTTAGCTGAACCGGTTCTAGCTCCGTGATTCTATCAATATCTGGTACATATTTCCTTAATACCGAGACATGAAACACATTGTGTATACCCGACAAATTTAGTGGCAGAGCTAAGCGATAAGCCAAATCACCAATCCTTTCAAGGACTTCAAATGGTCCAATGTACCTTGGGCTTAGCTTTCCTTGTGCTCAAACTCGGTGTATACTCTTTATTGGAGTAACTTTTAGATACACATGTTCTTTGACTTAAAACTTGAGAACTCTCTGCTTTTGATTTGCCCAACTCTTTTGTCGGTCTTGAGCTTCTTTCACTCTTTGTTGGATATTCGGACCTTACTTGCCGTATCTTGGATGAGATCGGGTCCCATGACTAACTTTTCCACATTGTCCCAAAACAAGGGTGATCTATACTTTCATCCATATAAAGCTTCGTAGGGTGGCATCTTGATGGTCAAATGATAGCTATTGTTATAAAAAAAATTTACCAAAGGCAAGTGCACTTCCCAACTTCCTTTGAATTCCATAACACAAGCTCGAAGCATATCTTCCAAAGTTTAGATTGTCCGTTCCGATTGTCCATCAGTGTATGGGTGGTAAGCTGTACTGAAATGCAGCTTAGTTCCCATATACTTCTATAAACTTGTCAAAAACTTCATATATGCATGGTTTTGATGATCTTTGATGATGGACTCTTATGGATTCCTAATTATCAAGAAATTCCTTAATGGCCTCAAAAAAAAAAAAAGTTATTATTACCAACCTTACATCCCCTAATGTTTTTATGATTTTATCTTTAGAATTTACTTATCACCTGATTAAAAATGAGTTCCCAACATCCATATTAGTCATGACCTTCATTTATGCATAAAAATCCACATTTTTCATTGAACAAATATGTTTTTAAATAAGCTACTTATAAAAATCCGAATTTTGAAATTTTCGTTTTCTTGCATTTTCATTGTGAGAAAACTTGTTTAATGCATCAAAAATTGAGGCTCCAATATATCTATTATCTAAAGACTTCATTTAGCTCATAAAACATGCCATCTAAGCTTAGACACTAAGTGTTCATGTAGGCACCATCCTAAATTACGAATTTTACTTCTAATCACCATCTCAATATTTTTCATTCTAACTCCACTACTTGTTTCACATTTTTCTCATGCCTAAACTCATCTAAACTTATGAAAATCATCTCTTCAAGATACCTATTGCACATATCCTTCATTTTTTATGTGAAATATGAGTTTCAAAATGGTTTTGGTGGTTTTTAAAGTAGGGTTCTAATTTCATCCGAATTTCCAACAATTCATATTTGACAAAACCTTTTCTTTTTCAATGTTCTTGCCTTCTATATATGAAGATCTACTATCTAACATATCTTTACACAAACAAGACTACATTTTTAGGATCATCAATGCATGAAAATCAAAATAACTATATGAACATACATGTAGATGGAGATGTGGGTGTCTAAACATTAGATCTACTAGGTATGATGCATGAATAATTAATCTCATGGCATGAACATCAATATATATGCAAGATCTCTACTTTACATGCATGAACAAGATAATATCTTAACAAAAACTCATGTAAACATTAGATCCATGTCTTGTGATGGCTTGATATCCTTGTTCATGTGTTTTCATGTCCCTAGTATAAGCTCATTGGGATTAATGGTGAAAACACACAAGAATTAGCTTTGCCACTACAAGATCTAGGAAGAACAAAGCCTAAAATCAACATACCAATGGAGTTTTGGAGTAGAAAAGAAGAGGATTTGAACTTGTGTGATAAGTGTTTTAAGACCCTCATTATTTGTGCATTATTGAGCATATTTTATATGCTATTTAAGTAAGTCATTAAAGGAAAGAACTTTTATTGGGTTAATTACTTGTTTCAGGGATGATTTTGGAATAATGAAGCTTTTTAAGAGATTCATCATGAAAGAAACCAAGTTATTGAAGGATTATGGAGCCTAGATGAAGTTACTGATCATACACTAGTAATCATACACTACTAGTGTAGATTTGGAGGATAAACTTGAAGAAAAATCAGCTTTTTCAATGTACACGACCCAGGATACGGGTAGTGTAGGATGAGTAGTGTACACATGACATCAAAGGAAAATGCGCTGGAATTATGTTGTACACGCCCCGAGCTACACGAGTCGTGTAGGGTACCCGTGTATGTGTAATTTTGTATAAATACAGCCTTCTTTCATTGTTTGAGGAGGGAGAGAGTCAGATATCATTTTCTAACCCTAAGTTCTTTTTGGAGAGCTTTTCAAGGAGAATTGACGGCACAACCATCCGGAATCACAACAATTGTTTCAAAGGGGGTTTTTGTTATTATGATTCATTTAAACTCTTCTAGATCTATTGTTCTTATAGTTTATCATATGGAAGAGTAGATTTGTATGCCCTAGGTTTTGTGAAACCCTAACTCATGTTCTGAATTGTTATCAATTGATGAAAAGTTTTGATCTTGAATTCATTCATGTGATTTAATCGTCTTGTAATTGTAAACCCCTAAATTTTCGGAATCAGTTTAGCATAAAAACCCTAACCGGAAGTCAAACGAAACCCTAAGGTCAACGAAACCCTAGTTTACCGTGTCAATCTAAATCCGGCATTGCCGTTTTCTTTGGCCCGGAAAAACGAATTTGGGTTAATTAGCTCAAATAGTCCGTAATAACCATAGGTTTCATAAAAGTTTCAGTTTCGCGAAATTCGAGTGTCCTTCGAACCCGATCGGACACAGTTCTCGAAAACGTGTTCGGAAGCCCGGAATAGTAAAAATATTCCGAATATACCGTTAGACTCGTAAAAATATAAGTTTTCCAAAAATATCAGTTTCATAATTTTTCGGTAAGTAAAAATAACAGATATAGCTATTATACGCGTATTTTCTTACTACCGGTACTTTAATTGTCATATCTACTTTACATTACACTATTCATTACTATTCTACACTATTCTTCTATCTCTACTTTTTCTTACACCTACTCTTACACTCTACATAACCTATTATCTTAACTTTTTACCTTTCCCATAACTTTATTTCACATCTACCTTACATATTACATCTTTTATTTTCCAAAAAGTCAAAAAATTAATTCACTCCCTCTCTCCTCTCAATATGGCCGGCACACTTTCTCTCTCTTCCCTCTCCATTTGTTTTAATTTTACAATTATTTTAATCACACAAAAATCACTCCCCATTTTCCTATAAATACCCCCCTCCTCTTTCACTTCTTTCACACCTTCACTACCCACAAATTCATACCAAAAACTCTCTCAATTTTTCCTCTCAAAGTTCTCTCAAGTTACTATCTCAAAACTCTCTCAAAATAATTCCACAACAACTTCCACCAACAACAAAAACCCATAACCACATAACCACATCAAAGTCTTCTTTAGGTAACCCATTTATAATTCCTTCTTCTTCTTCATGTCATGTAACTTTACATGACCATAGTGTGAGTTTCCAAATACTACAAGTTGTGGAAACTACATTATGTTCATGTATTGTTCTTGTTCATGCCAATCCATTTATGTTTATGTTAATTTATTATTGTTTATATATCTATACATATATATACATATTCTTTAGAGCATATAAGCTCACTTGCAATTTATTTATTTCATGCAAAGCAATTTATTTACTTTTCCATTGCAATTTATTTATTTATTCCTTGTTAAAAATAAGACTAGTCTCTAGTCTTAGACTTGTCCTCATCAAGTCAAAACAAGCTTTTTTTTTTCATTTTATTTCTTTATGGGACTAGTTTATTTCTTAGTCCCGGGAGCCTTGAAAAAGCTAAGACTCCAATACTTGATTTTATTATTTATGCTTTATGTTACTTTGTTTATTATTATCCTCATAATCATGTTCATTTAGATTGTTGTCCAAAAGTTTTGTTTTTCTAAAGAAAATTAAATAAAAGAAGGCTTTTTGTCACTTAGGAATAAGTTTATGTAAAGTATAAAATCAACATAAAACAAACTCATTTCTTTCCATGTTACCAAAAAGAGAACTCACAATAATTTTATAAACTACTTTTGCTTTACAAAGATACTTATTAATTCACCTTGTTTTTCAAAAGGAAATGTTTTTGTTAAGATGGTTCCTTTCATAAAGAAAGAAAATAAGATGGATGACTTAGGAAATTTTTAAGTAAAGACCTTGCAAATAGGCAAAGAAAACTTATGGTTTGAAAAGAATAAAATTTTCACTTTTCAAGTTACAAGAAAAAGTTAATAAGATTATAGAAATTAGTTTTTCTACAAAAAGTCCTTAATTGTTCCACTTTGTTTTTACAAGGAAACCAAATTTTCATGCATGAGTAATTGTTTTTGGAAATGGAGACATGAGAAAAAGAATGAGAAATGTCAAGTAAGGATTTTTGCAAAAACAAATGAACAAAAAGAATTTGCACAAGAAAAATAAAGAATATCATACTTTATATCATAAATGTAACTTAGAAAGTAGAAAATTTTATTTTCAAAAGTCACTTAGAAAAAGATAAATAAAACCAACATAAAACATTTTTAGAAAACAAAATAAACAAGGTATTCATTTCAAAGAAATTCACAAAAACAATTTCCGAAAAGTTTCAAACCGACATGGTTTTACTTAAGAAAAATAATTTGGACAACAAGACATTTGAGCATGCTTAAGTATGAGTTACATAGTCATAAAAAGAGAATTTTTCAACTATATAGATAACTAAGTATTTATCAAACAAATTTTGATTTCTTGAAACAAAGTTGTTTTACTTAAAAATCCGTGGTGAATTTTGTCACCAGTTTTTCGGAGCCTATGTGGCTTTGTTTGTAGGAAATAATTTTAGAAATGGGTAGATCTTTTCGAGTAGATAGAAATCGGTATATTATATGCGCGATTCCGAGTTAAAATGACCAAGTTATGGCCATTTTAAGTTGGAACATTCTTCTATACGAACTTTGACGTTCTTTGACATTGTTTTGTCAAAATTCAAGAAGATCTTCAAGAAAAACTCATGGTGGGTATTTTCTTTGGTTAGGTGACCCCGAGGAAGGATTTCTTCACCCCGAGAACTATTACGATTTAGTGGAGTGTGTGAACGACTCATCCGCTTAGAGGAATAGACGACAATGGCATCGTGAGTTTATTTCCATTAAATGCTACGCTTGTTGTGCTTGTAAATTAGTTGCACTAGAGTTAAGAAAAGATAAACCGATATGCATGTAAAATAATTCCTTGAAAGGATTCTAAGAATATCGAAGCCCGAATTGTTCTAAGTGATTGTTTTAGTTTAATATTGATTTGTGTGAAATTCCTTGATCACCATAAAGTTGAAAATAATTATGTTATAACTTTATAAACTAATGAACTCATGCATACCACGAAGTGAGTCACATTACATGGTTGGGATATTATCCTTGGGTGAGAAGGATAGTAGGCTCATGTCGAAAGCAACACTTGGCGGAAGATCCGAAAGCGATTGCTTGGCGGCTTAATGGAATATGCTTGGCGGTTGATCCGAAAGCAAGGTCAAATCAAGTAGGTTCGGAATACTTGGCGATGAGTGCTCGCAAGTATAAAAGTTTTTATTGAATGCTTGGCGATGTGTGCTCGCAAGCTTAAATTTTCTATCATCAAATCTACTTGTTTTGAGTATCACCAAACCCCGAATGGAGGGCGTAAATCCATTCAACATATAGTTCCCGGAAAGCTATATGATTGTTTGCCCACGTGTTTGATGCATTACATATGTGTGATTAACCAACTTGTTTGAATCTTGTTACAAGAAGTTATTTATGGAAATAGTTCTCACTAAGCCTATTAGCTTATACCCCGATAGCTACCTTTTGCAGTTCCCGTACTTATGGCTAAGGCCACGTGGACCATGTGGGCAGGTAATCCCTCTTGAATATTAGAACTCTAGATAAAGTATATCATAGTATTAGCATGCAAATATTTACATAATAGCTTAGTAATTTAAGAAATTGTTCCTAAGTATGCATAGTTTATGCCATGGACAAATAATTATTGTGATTCTTCTTTTCTTAATATGTTTTTATATCTCCTTAAACTTCATTATTCCATATATGGTCCTCTAAAATTGTGAAAGTAAGCCTTACACTTAATATAAAAGCTTTTGGAAATGACTAAGGTTGTCATACTTAAGCTTTAATATCGAGTGTGGCGGACTGTCACGTTTAGGGTACCCGTTGGGGCGTGACAGTAATAATTTTCTGGCCAGGATTATTGCTTGTTTGATTCTTATTAGTTAGAAAGAGATTTCAACTAATAGGATAGATCTTACATGAATGATAAATTTGCATGTTTCACCTAGACATAGGGAGGCTTCGAATTTCTGCTATAAAGATTAAATCTTTTTTAGGGTTTGTGAGTTTTATGCAATTTTACATTGGCGTGAGTGAAGGAAGAGATTCCCATTTTCTCATGTAAAATTAGGAATCAATTGACTTGAAGAGAGTAATTGGTTTAATTTAGAAACCCTGCAGTTCAAGATTTGATTTTTCATCAGTTAATTTTATCATAATTATTAAGGGTTAGGGTGGATCAAAACTAGGGGCATTGTTGTGAATTGAATTAAATTAAGGAAAGCTCTCATATTCTATAATTAGGGTTTGTCAATTATTAGCATAATTAGTCATTAGGGTTAATACAATCTTTTGATAATTTAGACTAGATAGTAGTGAAAGGGTATTACTAGTAATTGCCCATAGATCCTTAGGACGACATCCGAGTTAATTTATATACTACAAGATAGGTGCGCTGCCTTGTGTGGATTTGAATTAATTGGATTATAAATTTTATACTTGGTGATCTTACACACATCATTGTGTGAGTGAGTGTGAGTGGGGAGGGGCTCACGGCATCAATGGGAAAGAAAGAGAGAGTTTTTCTCTTTGAAAGAAAATTGAACAAGTGAAAATGAAGAGAGAGAGAAAAATATGTTTATATATGAATAGATTAGGGTTTATAATTGAATAAAAATATCAAAAACAAAACAAAAGAGAGAGGGAAAGGGGAAGGGGGCACCGGCCTTAGCATTGTGTGTGTGTGTGTGTGTGTGTTTTGAATTTTGATATTTTGTAATTTAAGTAATTAAAATGTAATAAATATGATAATTATTTAAGAGACAAAAATTCTTGGGAAAGAAAATTGAAATGAGTAGTTGTAAGGATGTAAGAATAGGGTATGGGTAGTGTGTAGTGTAGGTTGTACTTGTGAATAGTAGACAAGACATCTACTTTACCGATTGTAGCGAAAACACGGGAAAAGGCTATAACTGTAATTTTTATAGCCCGGAAAATTATAAAATTGATATTTTTAGAATCCTTATAAAATTACAGTTCCAATGAATATTCCGGAACATTTTTCTAAGTTCGTGGTCCCGGGGCACGCTTTTCCGTAATTGGGCACGGGAAGGCCCGGAATTGAAAAATTCCCGAATTTAAAACTTTCAAAGGTCTAAAATATACTTTAGAATGATAATTCATATTCATTCATTTAATAAAACTTCTTTTATTATGAAATCGAAAGAAAGCCGGATCTAGGGTTCCTAAGCTCCTCTCACTAAACTTGAACTAGACTGACATAGGGTTTCGTTTGTTCTCCGGTTTTCGAAGTTTATTCGATTACTACGAAGCTAGGGTATATATTACAAGAAAACTAAAAATAAAAATAAAATTATGAAATGAATAGTGGTAGATCGTACTGAAAGACCCCCTAATTACCGGTAATAATGGAAATACGATAAAAAGATTATAACTGTAACTTTTATAACCCAAAAAATTATATAACCGATAATCTTATGAAATTACGAGTCTAACGGTACTATTGGTATATTTTTTATATCTCAAGCCTCGGGACACGCTTTTCGAAGTCTGTATCAGAACGCGTTTGAAATAGGCCAAAAATTTACCAATCTGATATTTTTAAACAAACTCATATTACGATGAGTTATTCTACATATTTAAACTACATCTCGGCCTCTAGGGTTAGGGGCGCTAGATTGCCGAACTTAAACTATTGTATTCCGGTTAGGGTTTCCAGGTGATTTTCCGGTTTAGACCTTTACCAATTTGGAAACTGATATTTATGTTTATACAACATATTTAATTTGAGAAATTTATTTTAAATTTTATTTTTGTAAGTATTTAATATCTCTTAATGTTTTCGGAATTCCTGAATTGAGTTATATTTTCGAAAGTCAATCGTTATTTGCTTTTTAATAATTTGTTTTTGAGCTTTATGTTATCCGTTTTTATAAGTCGGAGTTAAATATGGAATTTTTCATACGTCGTGGTTTTGAATTTGAAGACCACTGAGTTCTTATTTTATTGTTTAAAGATTTTTCATTTTCTCAAGATTAAGAAGTTTCTGAATTCGTTCGTGAATTAGGACTTATCGAACTTCGGTTTTAATTTGGAGTGATTTTTAGGGTTTATTTTCAAAATTCATCTTGAAATTATTTACTGAAATTTTCCGAGGCTTACACTTGTTATCCCATAACGCTAACAAGTTGGCCATTTGCTACAAATTTAACCCTTGGTGCAAACTTGATGGTATTGCTCCTGCTGCATGAATCCATGGCCTTCCAAGCAACAAATTAAATGTTCTTGGGATATCTATCACTTGAAAAGGAATTAGGAAAGTTTGAGGCCCAATGGTGACCTCTAGTTCCACTTCTCCAATTATTTCCTTCTTTGATCCATCAAATGCTCGTACTATAGTAGGACTTGGCTTGATATTTGATGGGTCTACTTCCAACAAATTCAGAGTAGCCAGGGGGCATACATTCAGGGAAGATCCATTGTCAATAAGCACTCGGGAGACGACCTTATTATTGCTTTTGACGACAATAAAAAGAGCCTTATTATGTTGGCCACCTTCTTCCCCTAATTCTTCAGATGAGAAGCTAATTTGCTCATTTGCAAAGACAGAACTGATAATATGTTCCAAGGTTTCTTCTGACACACCTTCTGGAACTTTTACTTCCTTGAGAACTTTGAACAAGGCCTCACGTGAATATCAGAGCTAATTAACAACCCATGAGTGATATTTGGGCTGGTGTCTTGGCTAGTTGTTCAACTACTTTGAATTCACTTGCCTTCATGAGTTTAGCCAATATTGCTTTCTCATCTTCCTTCTTTTCTTCATCATTGGTGGCGGTGATGTATCCATGGTCACCTTTTTGCAGTTGGTTCATAAATTCTTCCCGAACGGGTAAGCCCGCCAACCATAGCAATGAAGTGTGATTAACTGTCTGGTAATCAAATGGAGCAGCTTTGTATACAGCAATTGGGATTTGGAAAGTATAACTTCTAGGCTTCGACAGTTGCCTCTTCTTTACTGTTGTTCATTCAAATTTGATTGACTTGGTTCATATGTGATCATGCCAACAAATTTCTCTTCCTTCTTTGGAATGGGCTTTTCTTCATCTTCAGATTCTGATCCCCATCCAGTGGCAGGAGTATCAGCATATACGCGTGGTTCACACCAATATCAACCAGATATTGGTACTTTCCATCATCTCCTAGAGTTCCGACAGTTGGGTCTCCAGCTTGGTATCTTCCACAATTCTGCCTGTGTTGACTTTCTTGGCTTTGGGACCAGCATTTCCATGATATCTTCTTTTTTATGATTCCATTTTGCAAAAATTGTAAATGGCTGGTCTGGTTTTGGTGCGATCTCTCAGATTGATATAGGGCAAATGCCCCATTTGGCGGAGATTCCATGCCACTTGTTCTATGGTGATAGGCAATTCATCCAAGTTGACTTCTGGGTTCGGCTTCGGCAGTGATCATATTAATAACCGACCCATGATTTGGCAATGGATTAGTAGAAACATTTGGAGGCTCCACAAAGTCTAATTGGATGGTCTTTGCATCAATAAGATCTTGAATCTTATGTTTGAGTCTCCAACAATAATCAGTGGAGTGCCCGATTTGCCCCATGTGATATTCACATTTTAAATCAGGGTTGTAGTTTTGGGCTTATAATCATCTCTGGGTACTTCAAAGCCAATCAGATTATCGGCTCTCAATTTAGCCCATACTTGGCTGAGTGGAACGGTATTGGAGTAAAATTGCGTCGGTTGGGCCTTGATTGTTGATTCGAAACAACCCTTTGTTGACTTTGACCTTGATTGGTGGCAGAACTATGGATTTAGTAGGGTTTGCTGGACTTGAGATATTGACCATACCGACAGTCGAATCCTTTCCTTTGTACGAGACATTTTTTAGTGTGTATACTTCTCTACTTGCAGCTTTCCGGCTGAGATAGCATTCTCAATCTGCATCCGGCTACTACCACTTCTGAAAAACTTGCTGACGCATGCCCTATGAGATGAGAAAAGAATGGCTCTTCTAGTGTGTTGATGAAAGTAAAAGTGAGATCCTTTTCGGGCATCGGATTGGTGATTCTTGCAGCTAAAGCTCTCCATCGCTGAGCATATTCCTTGAAAGCTTCGTCTTTCTTCTTCTTCATAGTACTCAAATCCCAGACCGAGGGTGCCATTTCGATGTTGAACTTGTATTGGTTGAAAAATGCCCTGGCTAATTTATCCCAAGTATCAATTTCTTGTGAGTCCAATTGGGCATACCAGGCTAATGCTGGACCAGTAAGGCTATCTTGAAAGGTCTGTACCATCAGTTTATCAAATTTGGCATACTGCCCCATACGTCGTACATATAATCTTGTGTGCATGTTAGGACAGCCAGTTCCATCATATTTTTCGAACTCAGGTGCCTTGAATTTTTCAGGAAAAGCACCTTCCTCAAATTGTGGCAGGCTTAAAATCGCAGTCTGATCAAAGCCGTCAAATGCCTTCATCTTTTCAAACAATTTCTTCTCCATGTCCTAGCTTGGGCTTCAAGTTCTTTCTTTAGTTCGGACATATTGAACTCAGTTGGGAATCATCAACGTTGACTGGTTGCTCCATGATTTCTTTTCCTTTCTGTTCCCCGGAAGATTCTTCAGATGCTATAGGGGTCTTGGACTGGTAACATTCTGAGTAAGGGTCTGCATTGTTCGGTAATTCTAAGCAGGGTTTGTTCCATGGCATTGAGTCTCTGTTCAGTGGTCTGATCTGGGGTAGTGTTCCCGGTACTAGCCATCTTTGCTCGTGATCTAGTATAAATGGGACTTCTAACTGGTTTGGGAGCTATCTTTCAGGATTTTGGATTCGCTAGACTTGATTCGTAACTGGACCGTAAGAAGTAGAAAATAAGAATACAAACACAAGATGCAAATATGAATGCAAATGGGGATAATGACCATCAAATTTTGATAAACACATTTATTGGAGTTGTAATTAAAAAAACAATCTTTCATACAAAGTTAAATTACTATACTAAAAGTTCAAGAATCTAATTCCTAAAACTAAACTCAGGACTTCTAAACTAGTCTTCTGGTCTTGGCAGGGCAGATGATTTGATCCTCAAGTAGTTGAGTCCTTTTTCGAGCTTTCTTCAATTCATCCTCTAACAGTGCAATCCTGTTGTGAGCTTTTTCCAAGCGGTCAGTCATCTCTCGATCTTTCCAGGTAATCCGATGCAGACTTCAAGCCGAGCTGAAACCATTTCCATGTAAGCAATCATTTCAGGATCAGGTTCAGGTGGTGCTGGTTCAAGAATGTTAGGAGCTTCATACTGGATATCCTTATTTTTCTTCATTTGACTGGCTATGTACCACCTGGTTGCTCTATAATCCCGAGTCACTTTATTTTCTGGCTCGACTTCGAAAACTGGCTTGATTTCCCTATCATCCCAGATGGCTTTGACTTGGTTTACCTTGGACTGCTTTGCTATTTGGGTCAAGGTTGGATCCATATAATCGAGAATAACTCGTCCCAACTCGGGTTGATAGTAATGTCTTGCAGCATGCCATATTGCCTGATGACACTTGAGGGGTAATAGCCCGTACAGCCAGTGATTCCAATCAGGGGCACAGTTAGGTACTTCTTGCAACCTAAGATAGCAGCAGGGCATTTAAACCAACGGGCTTGCCACATAAAGTCTTCAGGTCCCATGTCTTCAAATATTGCAAGTACATACCAGAAAGGCTCATTGTCTTCCATATGGACCCGTTCAGCAAAGAACTGGATGAGATCATAACTTGGGCGGATAAGGGACCCATTAGCTAAGCCTCTTTCGTAGTACTTGGTGTGACTAGCAAACCAAACCATCAACAGATGCATGCTTGCCTTGAAACTACCCCTGCCCTTAGATTTGATGTGATTCAAACTTCTAATTTGTTCTGCTAGGAGGGCAGGAACATATGACTTGCCAGTTAAATATTGTGCTACTAGCTTGATGAATCGGAAGCGAATGAACAGGTTCCCATGCGGAAAGAGTATGGTAGCAAAAGCAGCCACTATGAAAGCATTAACTCTGTTTTCATTCCAGGTCACAACTGATATCGTAAAGGAATTCGGTTGCTTATGTAATTATCAAGGTTTCCAAACCAATCCATTAAGGTGGTTAATCGGATGGAGAATTCATTGCAACCCTTCATGGCTTCAATTACTGCTTCTTTTTTTAATCCCAAAAATTCTGAAATGATGCGGATCGGACTATGAGTAAAGCTTGGTACATAGATCCCCTCAGAAGTAGGTGGAGCTTGAAGCAACCTAGCATATTCCTCAATGGTAGGACTTAACACATGTTGACCTAGACGGAATGCCACCTCATTGGGTTCCCAGAGATAAACAAGGGCCTGAATATGGTGAATGGAACTTGGACCTTAGGTAAATTGAGGATCGGGCCCAACCTATCCTTAATGAATGACTGTTGATCGGGGTCAAAACTGACCAACCATCGGTCCAGTAACAGCATTGGATCCTTGAAAGTCTCTACTCGGGGCTCCTTGATGAGACGAGCCCATAGGCTATTGCTATTGTCCGAACTCGAGGAAATCATTTCCTAATGATTTATAAAGGCTCTATTAGGAGACAAATCCTATATTTTGACAATTTAAAAAAAAAATTTACAACTCCATTTTTTTTTTTTTGAAAAAATTTGGTCAAATCCCATGAATGCATGATTTGGGTAAGGTTCTATAGGTTCCCCGGTCTAGCAAATCATAAGCCTAAACCGGAGTGGAGTCTTTTCTTGATCTAGAGGGTGGAAACCACAGCTCCCGGACCTTACTTCGAACTCCTCGCTTAGGCTCTTAAGACGGCCTGGGTTCGACCGTATCTAGCACACATTGTGTGCATAAATGCAAATGCACATGCAAGTGAAATGAACTAATTTTAAATCTAAGTTACAGACATATATACAAGAACACATACCAACAAATGATTACACAATATACAAAAATAAAGGATAAATTTAAAATTTTAAACTTAAGTGGCTAGCCCTCTTTTTTTTTTTTAAAAAAAAATAAGCGAGTGCCCAGTGGAGTCGCCAAGCTGTCGAGTATGAATTTTGAAAATCATCCGGTTCATTTCTTTTAACCCGATTCACATTAAACCCTAACCCATTTAACATGAATCATTGACTATGAATTAAAAGAAATTGAATTTTGAAAATATTTTGGAGTCGCCAACTGATAAAAATCGGAAAAAAATGAAAAGTTAGGATTAATGGGTCGGTTAATCCTAACTTAGCTACTAGTCTACGAAAAATTTGATTTTAAAACCAAACTTTAAAAAAAATACCAGATATCTGAGTCCAGGGGCTAATCAATTAAAAACTAAGCGGTTACTACTTTAAGTTTAAAATTCAAAATTTACCCTTTTCTAAAAAAACTTGAAAAAAATATGTACAAAAAATAATAACAATATTTATAAGTCAGAAATCATTTTTAATAATTTTTTCATTTTTTAATTTTTAATTCTTAGAAAACTTATAATATTTACAAAGAAAGAAAAAACATTAAAAATTATATATTAAAAAAAACTTATAATTACATTCACAAATGACCACAAAAGTTGAATATTTATAAAGAAAAATTAATTAATAAGAAATAATAGATCAATAGTATTTAGACTTATAATATTTAATTTAATTAAATAATAATAATTTTTTTTATATTTTTTAATGTCGCCCCAAAGGTGTCTACGTACTCGCTAATCGAGATCAGACAAAACGTAGTTTTTTATCAAAAATTTTAAATTTGTTGGTTATTTCTAATTTTTAAGAAACTTTTTTTCTTAAAATTCTATAAATTCTGAATTTTTTTTGAAAAAAAATTTTTTAATTATGATCCCTAAGATCCAAAAAAAAAAAAAAACTTTTATTTTGTTATTTTATAAAATAGGATTTTTCTAAGTCCTTTTATTAATTTTGAAAACAATTTTTTTTTAAAAAAAATCAAAACAAACATACACATATTAATCTATTAATGAAAAATATTCAATAAATATCAAAACATACATACACATATTAACATATTTTTCAAGAATATCTAAACACACATATACTAATTAACATATTTTTCAAAAAATATCTAAACACATTTATATATAAATATTCAAAAAATATCAAAACATGCATGCACATATTAACATATTTATAAAAAAAATATTCAATGAATATCAAATTTGCTGAAAAATAAATAAAATATTTTTTCTAATTTTAGAAAATTTTCTGGAATTTTTGGGATTTTTCTGGATTTTTTAATAATTTTTTTTATAATTTACGTAATTAAAAAAATATTTATAAAAATAAATAAATTACAAACTAACCTGGACCGTTGGATTAACTCGAGCGAGATCTGGATCATTGATCGCGTTGACTAATTCTGCGCATCTGATCTAATTGACTAAATCAGGGACGTTGATCTGGCGATCTGATCACAGCCGTTGGATCTGATGATGAAACGTGGGCCGTCAGATTTGTGGGCGGATTGGATCCGAGTTGGAGTCGGTTCGGATCCTCCCAGTCGGGCGAAGAAGACGATGGCTTGATCTTTCGAGGCGGATTCCGGCGGCTGTGGTGTTTGTCGGCCTCCAAAACCTGTCGGCCGACGTGTCTTGCGGTGGTTGATCTCCTGGTGGTGGTGGCTTGCGCCCAGATTGACCGTAGGTGGTGGTCCGATGACGATCCGACGACAGTGCACAGTAAAAAAAATTCTCAAAAATTTGCAGAACACAAAATTGCAAATTCGAGCAATTTCAAACACTCTAATCAAATAAAAACACTTCCTTAATGATCTTACACTCTTTAATTGGATATAAATTCTCTCAATCACTTCGAATTTGCGATTTTTGCAATTCGAACACTTTCACTCCTATTTTCCGATCTTGATGTTGTAATGTGTATTTCTAAAATTGAATTGTGCTTTTGGCTTGTGTGGTGATCCTATTTATAGAGTTCGAATCAATTCGTCGTTTTGAAGCTTTATGATTGTTCAATTTTTCGAATCACGAATCGTTCGTATTTTTTCAAATAAGAACAATTCAAAATTGGGACTCGATTCATGATTGTTTGTTTAAATTGATCATTAATCATGTGTTTATACATTATGACTCTTCGATTGAGTGTGTTTAATTTGATCAAAGGACACGATTTGGCCATTTTTGGAATTTGAACAAACATATTATTTCGAATTTTTCCCCAATGTTCATGACTCAATTAAGATGCCTTTTGGGATAAAATAATACACGAATTGTGTACAAATGTGATGTATCCCATGCCTAGTTTGTGTCTGTACACTTAATTTCGAAAAATAATAAAGATTCATTGATCAAAAAGTGTCTCAAAGTGGATGAATCAATGTGTCTTTTGGGAAAAAAAAATGAACAAAAAAGAGGCAAAATCTGCTTTGGGCTGGATCGAACCTGGGTCCCCTTGCTCCTAAACCTAGTGTGTCCATAGTCTGAACCGTTAGGCCGTTGGCTTGTGACTTGGTCATGTAGCTAAACCACTAATATTTAAGGCTTAAAAAATAAAATATATGTTATATCGAACCCAAATAATTTTTATTTTTATTAATTTTTTCCTACATATACATATTATTTATTTTATTATTTATTAATTCCTCTATATTTTATTTCTCTATTTCCTATACTCTCTTTTTTTATTATACTATTTAGTATTATTATTTATTTTTTATTTTTTATTATATTTTTGATGGACTCAACATGACACTAATTTTTATTGTAAATTTAAGCTTATTTTTAATTGGGCAAAAATTGGGTGTCTACAATATGCAATACCTACAAGCTATTTTCATGAAGGTATGAGATGAACTATCTATATGTATATTCTTAATAATATAGTACCAAGAATTCCTTTTTGAAAAAGTTTTACTTTGCAAAACTTTTGAAATTTACTAGACTTAAGAAAATAGTTTTTCTTCTTGTAAAATCACACTTGCTTTTATCAAAACTCAACTTTGATGACTTATATGTAAACCCCCAAATTTTTGGAATCGGTTTAGCATAAAACCTAAACCGGAAGTCAAATGAAACCCTAAAGGTCAATAAAACCCTAGTTTACCGTAACCGATTAAATCTAGCATTGCCGTTTTCTTTGGTCCTAGAAAACGAAGTTGAGATAATTAGCTAGAATAGTTCGTAATAACCATAGGTTATATAAAAATATCAGTTTTTCGAATTTCAGGTGTCCTTTGAACCCAATCGGATACAGTTCTCAAAAAACGTGTCCGGGAGCCCGGAATAGTAAAAATATTCCAAATACATCGTTAGACTCGTAAAAATATAAGGTTTTTAAAAATATCAATTTCAAAATTTTTCGGTAGCTAAAAATAACAGATATAGCGATTATACGCGTATTTTCTTACTACCGGTACTTTATTAGTCATGTCTATCTTACATTATACTATTCATTACTATTCTATACTATTCTTTTATCTCTACTTTTTTTTACACCTATTCTTACACACTCCATAACCTATAACCTTAACTTTTTACCTTTCCCACAACTTTGTTTCACATCTACCTTACACATTACATCTTTCATTTAACAAAAGTAAAAAAAAATAAATCACTCCTCCTCTATACACTACATAGCTGGCGCCCCTATGCCCCCTCTCCCCTCAATTTTGTTTCAATTTTTCTTTTTTTAATCACACAAAAATCACTCCACATTTTCCTATAAATACCGCCATCCTCTTTCACTTATTTCACACATTCACTACCCACAAATTCTTACAAAAACTCTCCCAAAATCTCCTCTCAAACTCTCTCAAAATACTATGCCAAAACTCTCTCAAAATAATTCCACAACCACTTCTACCAACAAACCAAAACCCATAACCACATAACCATACCAAAGTCTTCTTAGGTAATCACTTCATATTTCTTTCTTCTTCTTCATGTCATGTAACTTTACATGACCATAGTGTGAGTTTCCAAAGACTATAAGTTATGGAAGCTACATTATGTTTATGTATTGTTCTTATTCATGCAAATCCATTTATGTCTATTACTTTTGTTTTTATTATTAATATATCTAAGTATTATTATCTATATATATACACATATTTTTTAGAGCATACAAGCTCACTTGCAATTTATTTATTTCATGCAAAGCAATTTATTTATTTATTCCATTGCAATTTATTTATTTATTTCATGTTAAATTAAGACTAGTCTCTAGTCTTAGACTTGTCCTTATCAAGTCAAAACAAGTTTTTCTTTCTTTCATTTTATTTTATTTTGGGACTAGTCTACTTCTTAGTCCGGGAGCCTTGAAAAAGCTAAGACTCCAATACTTGATTTTATTATTTATGTTTTATGTTATTTTGTTTACTATTATTCTCATAATCATGTTCATTTAGATTGTTGTCCAAAAATTTTAATTTCTTGAAAAAAAATAATTAAACAAAAGAAGAATTTTGTCACTTAGAGATAAGTTTATGTAAAGTATAAAATCTATAAGATAACCAAAAATAAACTCATTTCCTTTCAAGTTACAAAAGAACTCACTATAATTTTAGAAACTACTTTTACTTTAAAAAGCTACTTAAACCTTTATTACTCCACTTTGTTTTTCAAAAGAAACTATTTGTTGACAAAAAAATGGTTCTTTTTATAAAAAGATAAACAAGATGAATGGCTAAGGAATTTTCAAGGAAAGACCTTTACAAACAAATAGGCAAAGAAAACCTATGGTTTGAAAACGAAAATAAAGTTATTTCTTTTCAAGTTACAAGAAGAAACCACTAAAATTTTAGAAACTACTTTACTATAAAAAGGTTTCTTAAGTCACATATTGATCTACTTTGTTTTATCAAGAAAATAAATTTTTATGCATGGATGATTTCTATGAAAAACATAAGACATGAGGAAAGAATGAGAAATTTTCAAATGAAGATTTTGTAAACAAATAGACAAAGGAAATTTGTACAAGAAAAATAAATAGGAAGAATAGTGTATCTTCTAAAATAGTAGAAACTTAGAAAATAGAAAATTTATTTTCAAAAACTTACTTGGGAAAAATAATAAAACCAACGTAAAGCCTTTTTAGAAAACAAAAGGAAACAAGGTAATCATTTCAAGAAATTTACAAAAAACAATTTTCGAAAAACTTCAAACCGACATTGTTTTACCCAAGAAAAATAATTGGACAACAAAAACACTTGAGCATGCTTAAATATGAGCTATATAGTTATAAAAAGAGAATTTTTCAACTAAATAGATAACTAAGTATTTATCAAACAAATTTTGATTTCTTGAACCAAGGTTGTTTTTACTTGGAAAATCCGTGGTGAATTTTGTCGCCACTGTTGTGGAGTCTATATGGCTTTGTTTGATGAAAATAATTTTGGAAATTGGTAGATCTTTTCGAGTAGGTAGAAATCGGTATATTATATGCGCGATTCCGAGTTAAAATGACCAAGTTATGGCCATTTTAAGTTGGAACATTCCTTTATACGAACTTTAACGTTCTTTTGACATTGTTTTGTCAAAATTCAAGAAAATCATCAAGGAATACTCATTGTGGGTATTTTCTTTGGCTAGATGACCCCAAGGAAGGATTCCTTTGTCCCGAAGATTACTATGATTAAGTGGAGTATGTGAACGACTATCCACCTAGAGGAATAGTCGACATGGCATCGTGAGTTTATTTCCATTAAATGCTATACTTGTTGTGCTTGTAAATTAGTTGCATTAGAGTTAGGAAAAGATAAATCGATATGTATGTAAAATAATTCTTTGAAATAATTTTAAGAATATCGGAGCCGGAATTGTTTTAAATGTTTGTTTTAGTATAGCATTTGATTTGTGTGAAATTCCTTGATCGCCTTAAATTCCAAAAATAATTATGCTATGACTTTATAAATAAATGAATTCGCATACCACGAAGTGAGTCACATTGCATTTTGGGTTATCATCCTTGGGTGAGAAGGATAGTAAGCTCATGTTGAAAGCAACACTTGGGCTGGAGATTCGAAAGCGATTGCTTGGGGCTTAAGGAAAATGCTTGGCGGAAGATCCGAAGCAAGGTCAAATCAAGTAGATTCGGAATGCTTGGCGATAAGTGCTCGCAAGCTTAAAACTTTTTAATTAAAACTACTTGTTTTGAGGTTAAGTATCACCAAACCTCGAATGGAGAGCGCAAATCCATTCAACATATAGTTCCGGAAAACTATATGCTTGCTTGCCCAAGTGTTTGTTGCATTACATTTGCTTGATTAATCAACTTGTTTGAAATCTTGTTACAAGAGGTTATTTATGAAAATAGTTCTCACTAAGCCTATTAGCTTACACCCCGATAGATATCTTTTGCAGTTTCCCTACTTATGGTTAAGGCCACGTGGACCCTGCGGGCAGGTAATCTCTCCTGGATAATAGAAAATTAGATAAAGTGTAGCTTTAGTATTGATGTACCAATGTCCATGTAATAGATTGGTGATCAAAGGCAAATGTCCCTAAGTTTGTAAAACCATTGATATGAATAAATGTTTAATATGAATCCTCTTTTCTTAATATGTTTTTATATCTCTCTAAGCTTCATAATTCCGTATATGGTCCTCTAAAGTGGTGAAAGTACGCCTTACACTTAATATAAAGGCTTTTGGGAATGGCTAAGGTTGTCATACTTAAGCTTTAATATTAAGTGTGGCGGACTATCACGTTTAGGATACCCTATGGGGCATGACACTATATACCCAATACCTTCATTATTTTAATAAAAACCTTCATTTTGGAGTTAGAAAATAGATGTTTAAATAGATGGTTTATCTAATTACGAATTTTACAAAATTTTAAAGAATGAAAACATTGTTTGCTCTATTCTTTGAAGCCATTTCTTTGTTTTAGGATTACACTTTGTTAAACCTCTCTTATCCTTATCAAAATTAGGTCTTTATTACATGTATCCCCTAGGACTTCCATTTTTCCATAAAAATTATCATTTTGGCATTTGGAAATAGGTGTTTAAATAGTAGCCATTTTCAAATCCGAATTTTTGAAAATTTCATTTGAGATTGTTTCCTTTGTAAAATTCATTTAGTCTTTCAAAAACCATTTCCTAATCAAACTACTCCTTGAGGTTTCCGTTTCTTTAATAAAAATCTTTTAGAGTTGAAAAATGGGTGTTTTACACTTCAAGCTTCCTTATTACAATTTTAAAACTTGTTATTGAGATTGAAACATAACTTTGTAAACTTTTCCTTGTTTTGGAAATATTCCTTAATAGATCTAAGCTTTCTCATCAAGATCACTCATTTATGGTATCTATTCCCTACGCTCTTCATTTTTAATGTAAAATACACATTTTGAAGTTCAAAAATGACTTTCTAAATATGGTTCCTTTTTTATCCGAATTTTCAATAATCATTTTTGTTGAAACTAAAGTAGTTCTCGAGCTTTCTATCTTTTTCCTACTATCTTCATGCTATTACAAGTATTTATGAACCTAAAACAAAAGCTTAATGCATTTATGAACTCAAAACAACTAGATCTATTTACTATACTAGTCATAAATGCATGAACACTATGATGTTATGTGAAAGAATAGATGAAGAATATATGCACAAATCATTAATAATAACAACAAACTTGATAGTAAAACAAGGTAATAGCAAAATAACTCAAATAAAAAGATCTATAACATTGTGATGGCAAGGATCTCATATTCAAGTGTTTTCCACATCCTTAGCTAAAGCTGAAGGGGATTTTTGAGTGAATCACACATGAATGATCTTGCCATTACATGTTTTTAAGGTGACAAAGTATAGATCTATTACCTATTGGGTGTATGGAGTAAGAAAATTTAAAGAAATCAAAAGTGTGTGTGTGTGTTTGAGAGAGAGAGAGTCCAAGACAATGAGAGGGGAGAGGAGAGAAATTTTGAAAAAAATTTCTAAGAGAGAAAATGAAGAGAGAAAGAAAGTGAAATGAAGAAGGCTAAGGGGGATTTATAGAAAAAGGAATTTAAGGGTTTGAGTGATTCACAAATGAAGAAAATCACAAATGAGAGGGAACAAGGGGAAGGGGGCATCGGTTTGCAGAGAGGGAGAGAGAGGAAAGTGTGTTGTATAAGTTTTAAAATTAAATGAGTAATTTAAGTAGTAAAAGTTTGTATTGGAAAAGTAAATTATAGAAAAAAGATGAAATAGTAGGAATAGTTGTAAGGATGTAAGAATTAGGTTATGGGTAGTTGTAATTGTGAATAGTATGAAAGAAATCAAAAAGTAGATTAGACATTTAAAGTACCGATAGTAATGAAAATACGATAAAAAGATTATAACTGTAACTTTATAACCAGAAAAATTATATAACTAATATATTTGGAAATCTTATGAAATTACGAGTCCAATGGTATTAAATCATATATTTAATATCTCGAGCCCCAGGACACGATTTACAAAATCTGTATTCGATCAAGTTCAAAATTGTCGAAAATTCACTAATCTTATCTTTTAAGCATCCTAATATTATTGCCAACCAAACTACATTCTTCGCTCTATTTTAACTTCTTGGTTTAGGAACACGGGATTACGGATCTAACTACTAGGGTTCCTAGGGATTCATTGACTTAGGGTTCCGGTTAACTTTCCGTTTAGGTATGAACTATATTACCCTAAAAATTAGGGGCTTATAATATGATCATACAGAATTCTGTTTATTATTCATTAGAATAACTTAGCAATCAACAATTCATACAACAAACAATTCTCGTATGCCCACATAGCAAATTCGAGTTATTATCTTATCATTAGTGATCAGCTAAGCTACAAAAGCACACACAATATAATAAGACTGAGTTACTCACCTGCTCATACTAGCTAGTCGTAATAGTCAGCTGGGAAATCCTCTATAGTTTCAAAATCACCTATTGAGATGAATAAAATATTCATCAATATAAACATAAATTATAGAACTAAACTCCATGAGTGTCTAAGTGTCCTATATTGGTATTGGTTTCTTTTCTATTATTATATTGGTCCTTTAATGGTCCTATGATAATCAAATTATTAACTTAATATTTATTTCATTTTGCTTTTCTTGATCTTGTTTGATATTTTGTCACGCCCCGAGGGGTACCCTAAACGTGGCAGTCCGCCGTACACAATACTAAAGCCTAGGAATGACTACCTTAGTCATGCAAAGGCTTCCATATTATGTACAAGGCGTACATCACAACCAAGGGGACGCATCGGAGTAGCGCAATTTACATTGATAATAAATAAGTAGCAAGGCAAAGAGAATACTTAATATAAAACAAGCATATCACAATTCAATTCTTAAGCATATTCTTCTATTATCTTCAAATAATATACGTCCTAATCATATAGGTTAGCACATATAAAGAACCTTACAAAATTTCTTCATCGTATGATTCCATATCCTTAATCATCCGTCCATGACTTCCTTAATGTCATGATCTCAAATTTAATCCACGAATACACCTGTTTCAACAAAATCTATAGGGGTATAAGCTACAACTAGCTTAGTGAGATATTCCTTTTCATTCGCACCATTTTCAAACAAGTTTATTTATTTAATCACACATATGCTATGCATACAATGCAACAATCACATGATTACGCGAATATATATAGTCATCCGGAAACCATATATAGAACGGATTTACCCCTCCGTATCAAAGGTTAGGGAATCGGGGTTGAAGGTCCTCGACCTTCTACTGCTAGTCCCCAGGTCCTCACCCACAGCGTTCGGTTGGCTCGGCTCCGAACCTAGAGTCGCTTTCCCCGAGCGATTTGGATTCTCCAGGAAGGAACATGGCCCGTGGCACCGCACGATCACAGCCAATCCAACTCTACGCGTAGGAGTAGCAGCCTTCGAAATAGATGTGACTCGATGGATGCTATGCGTGAACGTTTTATTGTTCTTAGGTCAAACCTTATTAAGGTTTATTAGGGGCGATCAATCAATTTAGCAACAATAAACAATCATACAAGTAAGTAAACAAAATTATTTAAACAAGCAGATCGAAGTTGCGATATTCTTAATTCTCAATTCACGCATAAACATAGAATCATATATATAATCCCGAAATCCCCAAATATATTCGTTTTTATCTTTTCTTATATACTAATGCTACTACTTTACAAGCACAAGCAAGGTAACGAAATTAGGAAATAACTCACTCGTCCATTTCGCTATCTTCTTAGTCGTAGAATCCTCGGGTAGGGTATTCTCGTATCCTTCGTCACCTAGACAAAAGAAATACCCGGGATAAGTCTTCCATGAATTTCTATTCTTGGAGATTCTAAACTTTACTTAAAATCGTGGTAAAATCGTATAAGAAGAAATTCCAACTTAAAATGGCCATAACTTGCTCATTTTAACTCGGAATTTCGCATATGATATACCGTTTTCTACCTATTCGAAAAGTTATCCATTTCTAAACTTATCTTGGTCATAAAAGGTCATTTGGGTTCCGAAAACGTCAGGTACAGATTTAAAACGAATTTTCTAAACTTTTGCAAAAATCCATTTTCTAACTCAACTCCATTTTAAAGAAAATCCTTTTGTAACAATATAAATATATATTTGATAAACACTTTTGAATATATAGGTATGCTCACTTTATATGCAAAATCCCAATGGTAGTGTCTCAACAATTTATTTCATAAAACAATTCATTTAAACCTTAGTTTTGAAAATTTCCTTTCAAGTATCTAAAGAAACTTTATATTTTTCCTAGGTTGTTATAAATGAGTATATTCTTATTTTATTTTCTTCATTTCTTCTTCCAAAACAAGTTGAATTTTTCCTTAATCCTTTAGTCTTGTATTAAATTTTCCTTCTAGTGATTAAAGTTCAAATTCATCAAAAGTATATTAAGTTGATAAAAACCTTTTTATAAATTTTTGTATTTAGGATGGTTTTTAGAAAATGAATCTTGTCTTCTTATATTTATTTCTAAAATATAAGCTTTTGCTTTCTAAAACTTGTTCTTTCATTTCTTTGAAAAGAATCATCTTTATTGATAAAATCCATTATTGCTAACCTTACTTTATTTATATTCTTTTGAAAACAAGTTCTTTCTTTTAGAATTAAAAATCATTACTTTTCCTAAGTGGGTTCCTTATGAGTTGATTTTTATATTAACTTTGAAAACTAGTTTGTTCCTTAGTTTTAGAAAAGAATTTAAGTCTCAAACTTTCAATATGAACGATTTATTTTTCTAAAAACTTAGATTACCATAAAATACAAGGAAAATATTTATTTCTTACGTTTTTGATAAAACTATTTTTGTTATTTGAGAAAACTTGTATTATTCTATTTCTAGGTTGTTGATAATAACTTCATGTTTTTGTGGTAAATCATATAATTGGAAACTTAGCTTTGAGTCATTTAGTAAAACAAGATTCTATTTTTAGACTAGTTGAGACATTAACATTATGCAAATGCAAGTATCATGAGCATATAAAATAATAAGAACATAAGAAAATACTAAAAATAATTAATGAGCAAGAAAATAAAATATCAAGCATTGGGAACCTTAGCTTCATCAAGGAATCCCGATCAAGTATTGGAGCCTTAGCTTTATCAAGGCATCCCGGGACTAAGAATGGACTAGTCCCGAAAGATTAAAGAAAATAAATAAAAAAGATTGTTTTGACTTGATATGGACAAGTCTAAGACTAGAAAGACTAGTCTTAATAAAATAAATAAATTGCATAACTTGAATAAATAAATAACAAATGAGCTTATATGCTCTAAATAAATATATATACATAATATACATAATATAATTAATAAGCAAATAATACAATAATAATAACAACATAATAAAATAGGAAGCTTATGTACAAGAACAAAACATGAACATGTTGTTGCTTTTACTACTCATATGAGTTTCAAAACAACACCATAGTCATGTTAAGTTACATGACATGGATGAATAATAGATGGAAGAAATATTACCTAAGTATGTAAGAGATATGAGATGGTAATGAAATGGGTATTATGTGAGTAGTATATGTGGTAGATAGTTTATGTATGAGATGATTTTTGTGAGGAATTGGTTTGAGAGAGTTTTGGTAGAGAGAATTCTTGATGAGAGAATTTGTGGAGAGATTTTGAGAGAGTTTTGGTAGTGAAAGAATTGTGTGAAAGAATGGAAGAGGAAGGGGGTATTTATAGAATTTTTGGAGTGATTTTTGGATGTAATAAAATAAATTGAAAAAGAAAAATAATTGAGATGAAGGGAGAGGGATGGCGCCGGTTTTGCTTTTGAGAGGGGGAAATTGTTTTATTTTATTTGTTTGTGTAATAAAGAAGTAATGTGTAAAGTTGATGTGATTAAAGGTGTATTGGAAATGAAAAAAGTAAGAAAATAGATATGTAGGTGTAAGAAATAGGTGTAAGAAAAAGTAGAGATAGGTGAATAGTAATGAATAGTAGAAAAGTACTATGAATAGTAGACTAGACAATTAAAGTACCGGTAGTAATAAAAATACGCGTAATAATGCGATATCTGTAATTTTTAGCTACCGAAAAATTCAAAACTGATATTTTTGGAATCCTTGTATTTTTACGAGTCTATTGGTATAAACGGAATATTTTTAATATTCCGAGCTCCGGGACACGCTTTTCGAGAACCGATCCCGTTTGGGTCCGAAGGTCACTCAAAATTCGCGAATCTGATATTTTTATGTTACCCTACGTTATTACGAACTATTCTAGGCCATTAACTTAATTTCGTTTTCTAGGGTTTGAAAACGCGGGATTGCCGGATCTTAAACACTAGGGTTCGTTGTAGGCTTGTTGACTTTTAGGGTTCCGTTTTGATTTCGATTTTACTGAGTTATTCGTAAGATCGTATAATTTTTGAGTTTTGATCGTTTTATATTTCTAGCTCGACGTCTGTGGTTTATCTTATTTTATTCGTGATTATTTATTTGTTTTTAGTTCTCGGATCGTTTAACCGAGTCTAGGTTTATGAGTTGACTCAATTTGACTTTTGTGGAAAATTTGGATTTTGTGATTCTAAAATTTTACTGAAGGAATTAGGATTTTATTATCTCGTTGTTAAGCGGTATTTGGATCTATTGATTTGCGTTTTAGGAATTGGGTAGATTATTTAATCGACGTACGGACGTTGATTATATCGGTAATTGGACTTTATATTTTGTTTCAGGGGTTCTTGTTTTCTCAAGATTGAGAAAACTCGTTTTTGTTCTTATTTGGAATTAAGTTTTAATTGGTTCAATTTTTAGGGTTTCGTTTCCAGTGTTTGACTCGGTCTAGAATTTGGTTTTATCGAGTCGATTTTTGGGATTTAAATTTCTAAACTTTTAGAATTATTTTCTATGAATTATGAAATTTTTTGGGGGTTTACAATATTTATTTATATTCTTGTTGGGTATTCGAAATTTGGTATTTAGTAGGCTTATATTTTTATAATTATTATTATTGCTATTTTTATATCGTTCATTATTTGACCCATTATAGTAATTCGTATTTATTTACTATTATTTAGTTCCATCGTGTTCTCTTGATCTACTTCATATAATTTTCTTATTATTTATAGGTATCATATTATTCAAAAGTTCAGCTTATTTAAATTTCAATTCTTATTATAAAAAAGTATTTTACAATTTATTATACTTTAATTTCATTTATAAAGTAACTAATATTAACAATAATGATAATATATTAGTAATAATAATAATGATAATAATAATAAAGTAATAGGCTAGAAATACTAAAATTATTTTTCATAATAACTATATTAAAATAGTAGTAATCTTAATGGCAACAACAGCAACAACAATAATAATAATAATACATATCACAATAATAATGATAAATTAGTAATAATCATATTAGTAGTAATATCATTAATAGTAATACTCATAAGAATATATTGATGATGAGATGATGATGATGTTGATAATAACATAGTAATGATAAAAATAACATTAACAATAAGGATAATAATAATAGTAATAGTAACATCAATAATAATCATTAATAATAATAATAATAATAAGATATTAATAATAATAATAATTAATGTTGATATATTAACAATGATAACATTAACAACAATATAATAATAATAATAATAATAATAATAAAATAATAATAATAATAATAATAATAATAATTGGATTAACAGATTTTGTAATATAATTTTTTTTTCATTAGGAGTCGAGGAGAATATGACTTGGTACATGGCCGTGTACTGGTCGTTACTAGCCGTTTCTTTGGAAACACGACATTCCTCAATAATTAAAACCAAGACATACGTGGGGGAGGTCCATGCCCATGTTCTTCGCATTCTCATCTGGAATCCGACCTTTTACGTATGTTGATTCATTTTCTTGAAATTTTCTACGTCCAACTTGTATTTAATTCATTCTTAAGTATTTGTACATGATATATATACACATATATCATCTTATAACACATTAACATGTCAATGATCCTTATTTTATGATAAAAAAGAGTGTAACTAGGGTTTCTTAGACTTACATTGTTGTGGATGGTTTAAATTTCGTTTTTGAGTTGTTCTTGAACCTAGGATCAACAAATCTTTGTTTAAGCTAGTGTTCTACATAGTATTAACTAGAAAAACGAAATGACTTACCTTTTCTTCCCTTCTAAGCTTGAAGTTGTATTTTAATGGAGTTTTGTTTGTGTTTTGTTGGAGTTGTTGATTGTTTGATGGTTTGTTTGGAATGAATTTTGAGCTATTGTTGTTATTGTTTTATGTGGTTTAATGGCTGCTAAAGTTGGGGTTTAATTACTTTGTTGTTTTGCTCTTCAAGATGTTAATTATATATGTGTATAGTAGCTCTTTTTTTTTTTTTTTACAAGAAGAGGAGGAGCTCTGCCAAAAACAAGTTCCAAGAATTGTTATCTTCATGCATTAATTACTTAGCTTATTTAAATGGTTTTGATTGTTCCTGGAGTTGTGTTTGTTGACTTGGTTTACTCTTTTTAACCCAATTTCTCCAAATTTTTGGCTAACACATCTCATGTAAACCCCCAAAGTTTTGTGATCTGTTTAGTTTTAACCCTAATCAGAAGGTTAGTCAGAAACCCTAAAGTCAACAAAACCCTCGTAAAGCGTAATAGTATAAGTCCGGCAATCCTTGTTTACAACCCAAAGAAAGTAAGTAAGAGTTTAGTATTTAGAATAGTTCGTAATAACATAAGGAAGCTTAAAATAATCAGATTAGTAAAACAGTGAATCATTTTGAACCTGAACGGATATAATTATTGAAAAACATGTCCGGGGCTTGGAATAGTAAAATATTCCGGATATACCATCAGACTCGTAAAATATAAGGTTTTCAAAAATATCAGTTTATAATTTTTTGGTAAGTAAAATATCAGATATCGTAGTTATATGTGTATTTTCTTACTACCGGTACTTTATTAGTCATATCTACTTTACATTACACTATTCACTACTATTCTACACTAATATTTATCTTTACTTTTTCTAATACCTACTCTTACAATACTATAACCATTATCTCAAAACACTCTTAGGTAAAAATTTCCTTTACCAAATTTTTCTTCTCATGTCATGTAATTTTACATGACCAGGTGTGAGTTTTCAAAAACTAAATGTAATGGAAACTACACTATGCTCATGTATGTTCTTGTTCATGAATATCTATTTATTTATTTATGTTGTTAGATTACTTGGTTCATATTAATTATTATTATTATATCTAAGTATTATTATGTATCTACATATATATATATATATATTTTTTAGAGCATATAAGCTCATTTGCAATTTATTTACTTTAATGAAAAGTAATTTATTTATTTCTTTGCATTTTATTTATTCATGTTGTTTTGAGATTAGTCTCTAGTCTTAGACTTGTCATCATCAAGTCAAAACAATTTTCTTTCTTTCTTTGGGACTAGTCTACTTCTTAGTCCCGGAGTCTTGAAGAAGCTAAGACTCCAATACTTGACTTATT